>VMDO01002342.1:0-171621 GCA_007922755.1 Pedetes capensis
ATAGCAACAAGGCTATAAAAACATTAATTGCGCTTGAGGATTACTATGAAGTACAATATTATACATGTTCACAATCTGGTTTTTCTACTCCTAAAACAATCATGTATATACATTATTTCCTAATATCCAAATGAGAGTCTTGCATAATTCTGTTTTATCTCCTGTGGTTCTAAGACAATGTATTCCCATGTTGTAGGGAAATGAAAACTGGAACAGGAATGAAGAGGCCAAGATTCCTAGGTCGCAGGACCCCAGAATCATACTGTCTTGGACCTTGGTTCTCCAACCAAAATAAAAAATCTTTCAATTTTCCTTTTTTTTTTCTTTTATCTTTCATAAACATTACCCCAATCCATATAACTACACCTACCTAAATACTTCAAAAAAGTCACCTCTAAGCTTATTTCTCTGATGGATTTATTATTAGCTCTTAGACATACTGAATTTATCTAAAAACACTTTCTAAACAGTACATAACTGAAGGTAACAAATTTTTAAAAATTATATTGTATTTAACATTTGCATTAGGAATGAAGTTAGATCATGTTATAATTTTTAATTTCAGAAGATTTGGGTTTAAAGAAATCAAGAGCTTTTAAGTCTTAGGTTCTTTAAATTTGAATATTATTTTAATATATCAGAAATCAGTAAGATGTTAAATTCTATTCTTGATGAAAGGTTAAAATAAAATCAGAACTGATGTATATTTAGGGTTAGAGGTACTACTAGTTTTGCTGACTGAAAGTATCTTAGGCAAATAACAACATTTAAAAGCAGCTGTAAGTTGCCTTGATGAACGGCTATACATCAAAATCAGCATTAATACAGCAAACACATCTGAAAGGAACATTTTCTTTTCATCCCCATAGGCAAAATTTCATGGGAAACAGAAGAAAACATGTATACAAATTCTCACACTACTAAAGCCTCTCTTTCCCCCAAAACTTAACCTCCCCCAAGCACATGCTGTTAGGTGCCATCAAGTCGGGTCTAACTCATAGCAACCTTACATAAAACAGAATCAAACGCTCCTCAACATGGGTAGCAACATGTGGTTGCTTCTATGCTAATCATAGGGTTTTCAATAGTAGATTGTTTGGGGGTTGTATCGGGAGTGGGCTGCTAGGTCCTTCTCCTACTTACGTGGTACTAGGGATCGAACCCAGGGCCTCAGTATAGAGCAGCACTCTACCAACTGAGCTAAACCACAAGCCCCCCAAACACGTACAAGACTCTAATTTACATTTATTAGTGTTTGACTTTTCATATAACAGAAGGGCTTTATAAACACCTAATAAGCCTTCGGGCTGGGATTTAGCTCAGTTGGTAAAGCACTGCTCTGCAGTCTCTGAGGTCCCGAGTTCAGATTCCCAGCACCACAAAAATGGGAGAAGGATGTGGCAATCCACTCCCAAGGCACTCCAGAAACAGTCAGCCATTGAAAACCCCATAAGGGTCGCTATGAGCCGGATGTGACACGACGGCACCTAACAACAACAACAATAAGCCTTCAATTAATATTCAAAAAAATAATGCATTAGAAACTGAAGTGTTAGAAAAGATACTGGTGTGTCAACAGAATTGCTTTTGTATTAAGCCTTCCACTGAAGACAGGATACTTGCTTAAAAAAGTAATGCATGTTAGTATAATGAAAAGGAAGTTTAATATATACACACACATATTTTACAAAATTTCCTAAAGACTGGTTGGTGGGTAATAAGTTACTCAAATATTGCCTTTCAAATCTAACGACCTAGGCTGCTTTATTATTTGTTTTACCCTATCAAAAAAGTGTTTTCTCACACAATGAATTATGGACAAAGATAACAGGAGGCCAATGATGTGTTTACAATTAGAAAATATCAAAAATAATTAATTAAAACAATTCTTATTTTAAGAGTAAAGAAGCAGCTAATCTGATAACAGCTAATGTTTTAATGGTTATACTTTCAAGATTACGAATGGGGGACTTGAAGTGTTTGGAACATTTTAAGTTATCTTCTCTTAAGAGTATGAAAGTGTGACTACATGAGGCTATGACGTCATTCAGAGGAAATCACTGTCAAGTCACATCCTCACTAATGGCAACAGAATACAATGCAACAAAACAAAATGAATTCCTCAGCCAACGCAAACTTACAGTCTCTTCTTGGGGTCTTCCATCATGTTTTGGCTAAATGGTAACAAATTCTACAAGTACAAATAAAACACCAGAAATAAAATATCTTCTTCATTGAATAAGAAAGCTGTTATTAATGTGATTGTAAAAAACTCTGAAAGGAATCTGTAAAATTCATTCATAATTTAATCAAATGTCTTAGTTTTTTAACCCCCTTGATATAAAAGTTTACCCATGAGTTTTGTATACCATCACAGTTACATGGTCTAGTGCACTTCAGAGTATTTGGACATTATCAAAGCTGTCCTTTTTCAATGAAAATATTAAGCACTTTTCAAATAAGTGACATGATGTGGACTACTCACAGCGGGATCTCACCTTTTAAGTACCATTGGAGTTCTCTCCATAGCAAAACCGTCTACTGTAGTGTCTACTCACAAGAAGCTCTCCACTAGACAGAGAAAGCTACAGCATCCTGAAGCTATTTCTGAGGTGCCAGCTTAACAGACAGAACTTTGAGCTCATCTTATTTTTCCTTCTGTTCCAAAAAGTAAGTTGCCATTATGCGCCTACTGTACCACTCTCTCTCACTGGACTGAGATGAGCTGGGAAGTAGCTGTGTATTTCTCGTGAGACCACGGATGGCGGTGGACCTCTTAGATCGCACTGGTGCGTATGGCTAAATCACATCTAATGTGAAGTTTCGGATTACATCCAGAGCCCCAGTATCAAAGCCACACATGTCCAACATGCCTCTGTCGTCTGGGTCTGCAATGGTAAAACCATTTGAAGTCATTCCACACACAATCAGTTTAGCTGGAATGTTCATTTTCTGTAGGAAAAAATATATATAATAGTAAATATATATAGAAGTTGTATGTAAGGAAAACAACAACAAAAACACCTTCCAAAGTTAAGATTTAAAATTTCTCTGCCAAACGGGGTGTGGTGGTGCACACCTATAATCCCCAAACCTGGGGGACTGAGGCAGGGAGATTCATGCAAGTTCAAGGTCAGCCTGGGCTGCACAGTGAGACCATATCTTTAAAAAAAAAAAAAAAAAACCCAAAACAAAAACAAGAGGAAGGGGAGGAAGAGCAGGAGGGGGACGGGAGGAGGAGAAGAAAATCCACCAACCCTTTTCATTACAACTTTTTTTTATTGCGGGTGGTGTCAATTTTTTAGGGTCTATGTGAACATTGCCTGCAGCCGTAGCCCTGTGGAATCCGATCCTGTCAGATCTCGGAAGATAAGCAGGGTTGGGCCTGGTTAGTACCTGGATGGGAGACCGCCTGGGAACACCAGGTGCTGTAGGCTTGGGAGAAGGACCTGGCAACCCCCTCCCAAAAATCAATCTGCCATTGAGAACCCTATGAACAGCAGAGAAGCACTGACAATAGTGTTTCCCCTGTTGTACAGAGGGTCGCTATGAGTCGGATACTGACTCAACGGCACCTAACAACAACACAACATGTGAACATTAGAAGAATGCAAAATAAAACTGAATAAAGAACCTATATGAAATTTCCTTCTTCTATAGTTTACTTGTCTTATGGGCTGCACGGTACATTTTTGAGCTGCTGGGGACTTTGTAATTGGGAAACCTGTCAGGACATTCAGGGTTACCAGGTGTTTTTATCATCATATCAAATGCTGGGCAGTCTGAGTTTAAATAAATATAAGAAAATATTTCACTAGGATTACCAACTTTGGTTTATAATTTTCCTATACAACAGAACCTGTTCTTTGTGACCATATTTTTTTGGTGTGTGTTGGTGATTGAATCCAGGACCTTACCCATGCTAGGCAAGCTTCCCAGCCTCTCTATAGCTACATTTAAGGTTAAAATAATTAAGTTTTGGAGAAAACCAGCAGTCACTGAATGTATACTATTGTGAAACATTACAATGAACTCTTTAACAATGTGTCTAATGTAATTTTTAAAAATCTTTTTGAAGCCGGGCATGGTGGTGCACGCCTGTGATCCCAGCGACTCGGGAGGCAGAGGCAGGAGGATCATAAGTTTGAGACCAGAGGCAGTCTGCGTAACTTAGTGAGACCCTGTCTCAAAAAAAGCAAAAAAATGGGCCAGGGTGCAGCTCAATGGTCTAACACTTGCCAAGCATGTAGGTGCGAGGCCCTGGGTTCAACCCCCAGTACCACACACAAAAAATCTTTTTGAGATGAGGTAGGTAGCATAGCGTAGGCTGTTCTCAAATGCGCTCCTTCTGCCCTCAGCCTCGAGTGCTGGAATTACGGGCATGCACCTGTAATTGTATCTAATGTAACTGTTGTACCAATCCTAAAAGTACTATTACCTACTATGACAATATCAGTGATATAATCTGCTCAGGCCCACAATTAGAGAAGAAAAAGACTCAGGATTAAGATCCAGATAGTCTTTAGTCCACATTCTATTCCCTTACCTGTGGTTCTCAAAATTAAGCACCTATCAGAATCTTCTGAAGGCCTTGTTAGAACACAGTTCCATCCACAGTTTCTGATGCAGGCAATGTCTGATAAGATCTAGGAATCTGCATTTCTGACCCAGTTACCAGGCGATGCTAAAGCTCCCAGGAGCATCCGTGGGAACCACTGTTCTCTATCAACAAATTCTATTTCCACTTTTAGTCACTCTGGCCACAGTTCAAGTGCTCAACAGCCCCATATGCCTGGAGGCTACCATACTGGACAGGGCAATTACAGAATATGCATGTCACTTGAGAAAGCTCAGCTGGAAGGGACTGATTAGAACATAGCTAAAGCTTAGAACACAGATTGTAAACTTTGCTTTAATTTTGTTTAATCCTTTAGCAAAACTCACAAATGACACTTTAATTGCTCAAGAAGTACAATGACTCATGAAAAAAACGTATAACTGAAATTAAAAAAAAATTATCACCAAAAATACTGTTGGCAAAGAATAGTCTTAGTAGTGTTTAGCACTGGAACTGGTGAAAATAAATGAATTACACATGTGCAGCCACTACTTTGTATTATTTTAAGTTCTTTTGAGTCCATAACTGGTCTTGGATCCCTATACAAAGGTAGACAACTACCTTTAGTAATATTTTTTACAAAACATAGAGAAGAGAATGGAGTATTATGTGGGTGAGAAACAGTAACAGACTTTTGTTTCACCTTTCGATATTCCCTCAGAGCCACAGCAGGATGGACGTTTCCTGCAAAGGTCTCATTGTCAGTGAAGACAATGAAGACGTCGGCAGCTGTGTTTGTCTTCTCAGCCCAGATCATTGGAAGAGAGCAGTCAGTTCCACCTGCTGGGATCTGATGCAGAACAAAAACAATAAACAAGAATTTAAAAATTTGCCCTAGTGTCTACGAGATGTCTGAAATAATTAAATACTTTAAAAATATATTATTTTTTTACATCATTTTGTTTAGAGCCAATATACAGTCATTCCCTGAGTCTGTACACGTTTTTGATGTTGTTCTGCTTATAAAAAAATTAATTTATCCTTACAAATTAATGTTGTTGTTGTTGTTGTTGTTGTTAGGTGCCGTCAAGTCGGTATCCGACTCATAGCGACCTTCATAGGGTTTTCAATGGCTGACTGTTTCAGGATTGCCTTGGGAGTGGATTGCCAGGCCCTTCTCCCATTTTTGTGGTGCTGGGAATTGAACTCGGGACCTCAGAGACTGCAGCGCAGCGCTCTACCAACTGAGCTAAATCCCAGCCCCTACAAATTAATACTATGCATGATATAAAGTTATTACATAAGACGTGTTAAGTAAACTTATAATAAAACAGTTACTTACTTGATTCATAGTCATTAAAACTTGTTGCAAGGTCATGTCTGTAGTCACGGGACATGGGACCATTTCATGTGAATATGCAACAGTGTAAGAATCTTTTTCTGTTCGTGTGACCACCTGAAAAATGCAATGGTAGCAATTTTCAATAGATTCGAGGGAAATATAGACACGTGAAGTTTATACAACTTGATCTTTAAAAGAAACACTTGGATGCATACTTTATTTTGGAACCCACTGTGTTTTAGAGTATGAAATCAGAGTGAACAGCTTTCCAAGTACTGTTCGCAAATGCAAAGAACCTGGTTTCCACAACAGTCCCTTGAAGCAAGTAGAGGGCACACACTTTTCATGTCATTAAATTAGTAACAAAGGCACAGAAGAAGAGGTAAGCCTGCCTCACGTGTTGGCTACACAGTGAGGAGTCAGGTTGGAACGAGTCTCCTCTTTTTTTCTTTAGACGGAGTTAGTGAGTTTATTTATTTATTTCTGTGGTACTGGGGTGCTGAATCTAGGGCTTTGTGCATACTTTGCAAGTGCTCCAACATGGAGTTGCACCCTTTGTTTTGTTGTTAGGTGCTGTCGAGTCAGGTATGACTCATAGTGACCCATGTACAACAGAACAAAACACTCCCCAACATGGACTGTGCCATGCCCCATGTCAGTGCCTTTCTCATATTCATAGGGTTTTCAATGGCTGATTGTTTTGTGAATGTTCCAGGAGTGGGCTGCCATGTCCTTTTCCCATTTTTGTGCTGCTGGGGATGGAACCTAGGGCCTTAGCACAGACCAGTACTTTACCAATTGAGCTAAACTCTGCCCAAGTTGTTCCCACAGACTCTTTTTTATCTGTCTGCCTCTGGTCTCGAACTTGGGATCCTTTGGCCTCTGCCCCCCAGCCCCCAAGGGACTGGGTTCACAGATATATGCCACTGTGCCTGCCCCATGCTTTAGATTTAAGCACTGTCATGGGGTGGGGGGAGTGGAGGAGGGAGAGAGGGGCGGGGAGGGGGGGCAGGCACATAGACATTGAGACATTTAAGAAAATAATAATAGTATACATGGGTGTGGGCTACTCATGGGAGAGAATCGCCTCCTATATCTTATTAATTAGTTCCCCCATCTTTTAACTTCCTTATCACTAAATTTTTCTAATCATTATCTGCTGGCCCCAAAATACTATTAACATAGCTAGGCTTCATCTTGGGCACATGTCATCCCAGTGACTGAGGTTGCACAGGTGGCACAAGAAGGAGAATCCTGACTCTGAGGCCATAGGCTGCTTGAGCAACATAGCAAGATCCTATCTCAAGATAAAAAACGTAGGGCTGGGGCTGTAGCTCAGTGGTAGAGCACTTGCCTAATATGCACAAGACTCTGGGTTTAATCCGCAGCACCACAAAAAAGATAAAAAAGAATTTTAAAAAAGAGGTTGAGGGTGTAGCTCAGTGGCAGGAACTTACCTAGCATGTGCAAGGCCCTGGGTTCACTCCCAAGTACTAAAGGAAGGGGGACGACACTTTCTCTCTTTTTTTTTTATAGTACTTGGGAGTTGAACCCAGGGCCTTGCACATACTTTGCAAATATTTTACTGCTAGGCTGCACACCCAGCTGCTCATTTCTATTACTTTATTTTGAGTCAGGTTCTCGCTAAGTTAGGCAGGCTGCTTTGGTCTTGAACTTGCAATCCTCTTGCCTCAGCCTCTTGTGTTACTGGGAATAGAGGTGTGCACCACTGTGCCTCATACTGCACATGCTTTTTCAGTTAAGAATCTGCTTTACAAAATTATCTTAGGCTATAAAATGATAAATGTTCACACAAACTGAAAAGACAAAAGTAAGTGAAAAGAACCATTCCTGATGATCCCTAGCGTTACAGCTCTACCCCACAGTAAACATTTTTCAGAGGGGTGAAAGCTCTCAACTATTCTCAGGGTCCTCACCATGGACATTGCTGCAGCCACTGTACTAGCACTGAGGACACTGCCGAAAACTCTCTGTTCCATGGAGGCACTGACGTCAGCAGCCAGCACGAAGCGCTTTCCAGTTGGCTCAACTGTCTGAAGAGAAAACAAGACCATTCTTAAAAGCAGTCATAAAAATAATAAGTAGACTGAATTTCTAAGAAATCATCTATTTTTATCTTTCATTCAAAAGACTCTCTTAAATCAAAGGCCTGATTTTTGATAGTTTCAACAACAACAATTAAGTGACAACTATTTAAAAATGTTTAGGTATTAGTATAGGTAAAATGAACAAGCTAACATATTTAATAATTTTACTTAAAGAAATTACTACCTTATTTTAAAAATCTTTTCTCTTTTTCACTGAAGTAAAAACTTTTAGGAATCTTTTTCTGTGGCAAAATAAAAATGAAATAAAACTTACCTTTTAAACTATTTTTGTGCGTACAATTCAGTGATATTAAGTACATTTCCAATGCTATATACCCATTATCTCTATTTCCAGTAGTTTTTTGTTATTCCTGTATAGAAACTCTGTACCAATTAAGTCATAAGTCCCCAATCCTACCTTCTCCCAGGCCCTGCCATCTTCTATAGAACTTTCTGGCTCTATATATTTGCCCGTCCCATATATTTCAGGTAATACAATCACATAATACTTCTTTTGTGTCTGGCTTATTTCATTTGTTAAAGGTTTATCCATGCTATAGGACGTATTAAATTTCATTCCTTTGTAAGGCCAATATCCATTGTATATACATATCACACTTTGCTTACTCATTTTTTTTGTTGTTGTTTTTGAGACAGTGTCTTGCTGTGTACCTGAGGCTGGCCTTGAATTTGTGATCCTTCTGCCCCAGCCTTCTGCAGGCTGGGACTACAGCACATGCCTCCACACTTGCTACTTAACGTATCTTTTAATGATCACTTGGGCTGTTTCTACTTGTTGGCTATTGTGAATAATGGTGCTATGAACAGTGGTACTACAAGTATCTGAGTGCCTGTTTTCAATTCTTTGGGGTATGTACAGAGAGGCAGAATTGCTAGATAGTATGATCATCCTATGTTTTAACTTTCTGAGCCTGTTTTCTACACGGGCTGTGGTATTTTACATTCTCACCTATTTTATACTAGGGTTCCAACTTCCCACGTCCTTCCCAATACTGCTTTTTTGATAACAGCCACCCAATTAGCTGTAAAGTGGTATTTCACTGTGGTCTTGAGTTGCATTTCCCAAATGACTAATATGCTGAGCATCTTTTTATGTACTTATTGGTCATTAACATATCTTTAGGAAAATATCTATTCAAGTACTTTGACCATTTTAAAATTGTTTGTATTTTTGCAACACAATATAAATTTTAGAATGAGTTTTTCTATTTTTGCAAAACATGCCATTGAGATTTTGAAAGGAATTGTATTCAATCTGTAGATTGCTCTGAATTACACTAACATTTTAACATTATCAAGTCTTCCAAAGTAAGGACACGAATGTCTTTCCATTTGTCTTTTTATTCTTTCAGCAACGTTTTGTATTTTTAGCATATAATTCTGGCATCTCCTTAAATTTATTCTTTTATGCTATTGTAAATGGAAATATTTTCATAATTTCCTTTTCAAATTACTCACTGTTAGTGTATAGATGAACAACTAATTTGTTATGCATTGATTTCATATCATGCAACTGTGTTGACTTCATTTGTTGACCCTAATGGTTTTGTATGTACATGTAGATTCTTTATAGAGTTTCCTACATACAAGATCATGACACCTAAGGATAATAATTTTGCTGTTTCTTTTCCAATTCGGATATATACGTATAGATTATTTTTTCACCTGCGTACTAGAACTTTGAGTATTATGAGGAATTGAAGGGGAAAAATTGGATATCCCTGTCTTATTCTTTATATTCACAGAAAGCTTTCAGTCTTTCATCATTAAGAATACGTTATGAGCTGGACTTGGTGGTGCACGCCTATAATCCCAGCGACTCGGGAGGCAGAGCCAGGAGGGTTGCAAGTTTGAGAACAGAGGGAGTCTGTGTAATTTAGGAAGACCCCGTCTCAAAAGGTAAAAAAAAAACGGGGGGGGGGCTGCGGGTGCAGCTCATTGGTACAGCACTTGCAAAACACACAAGTGTGAGGCCCTGGGTTCAAGCCCCAGTATCACACACACAAAAAGAATATGTTAGGAGGTTAACTATATACTTTTAAAAAACAACTTTTATCATATTGAGAAAGTCCACATCTATTCCTAGTTTACTGTTTTTTTTTTTTTAAGTCATTAAAGGGTCCTAAATTTTTTCAAATGATTTTTGTGCCTCAACTGAGACAATTATATGATTCTGTCCCTTCACTGACTGGTATTACAGAGACAACTATATGATTCTGTCTCTTCACTGACTGGCATTACACTGACCGGTTTTCCTATGCTGAAACATCCTTGCATGTCAAGTTTAAGTGTCATCTGCGAAATGTGCCTAATCCTTTTAATTTGCTGCTGAATTTGGATGTTAGTATTTTATTGGGTATCAACAAAGTTTTTAATATAAAGATTTTAAATTATTACTCTGGTATGGGATTTCCACTCTGAAAAATCATCAAGAATGATGAGAACCAATTAATGGAAGAAATGGGACAGAGGACCAAGGCAAAGGACTTCACAAAACGCAAATGCTTTGTGCCCTGTACTAGGGTTTGGAACCCAAGGGCCTTGTATGTGTTCTGGGGGCACTCTACCGCCTAGCCACACTCCCAGTCCCGTTTTTAATATTTTAAGACAGAGTCTTGCTAAGTTGTACAAGCTACCTCTAGTCTCAAACTTGCCATCCTTCTGCCTCAGTCTCCAGGGTCACTGGGATAACAGGCATGCACCACTGCACCCATCTAAGAGTGAAAACTCTTAAATTTAGTAATTTATCAAAATGACTTAATTCTCAAAATGATCTCAGGTCAGTAGTTGCTACCCAAAGGTAAGAAGAAAAGAAATACTTTACTCATAAATCTATAATGTTAATTATATAGTCTCCTTCACACAAATTAAGGAAAAATAAATGAATAGGTACTAAAAGATAGCTAAACTACTGTATTTAAAATGTGTTTTTATAAAAGTTATTAAGCCCAGAGTCATTTTCTTTAACCAAAAACCATTACCTTAAATGTTTTATAAAAAGCAGCATCCAACGCTTTCAAGATTTCTTCATCAGGGCGCCACTTCAGTTTTCCTCTGAGGCCATGACCTGTTTTGTAAGTTTCTAATGCAACTAGAACGTGAAATGGATGTATACGAGCCTATAAACAAGACAAACAGAGAGTAAATGCAAAATCCAAGTACAAAATAGTAATTATGGGTCTCCCTGAATTATAACTAATAAATACTTATAATGCATACCTTTTTTAACTGTTTTTCATTACATAGCTTTTCACATACTAAGGATACTTCAGAATTTCCTGGTTCAAGAACTGAAATGGCAGTCATTTTTCCTAGATTCCTTAATAATGCAGTAAGAGGCATTTCTTGTAACAAAGCCTTCCATACCTACAGAAGAAATATAAGGAATTAAAGGGAATCACATAGGGAGAAAGATAAGGAACTACGAGAAAACTAATTAGTGTAGCAGTATCATCAATAGTAGTAGTAGTCGTAGTAATAATAATAATAATAATAATAATGTTGTTGTTAGCTACCATCGAGTCAGTATCCAACTCATAGTGACCCTACATACAACAGGTGAAACACTATTATCAGTGCGTCTCTGCTGTTCATAGGGTTTTCAATGGCAGATTGATTTTTGGGAGTGGGTTGCTGGGTCCTTCTCCCACGCCTACAGCTTGGTCTCCCATCCAAGTACTAACCAGGCCTGACCCTGCTTAGCTTCCAAGATCTGATGGGATTGGACACCACAGGGCTATGGCTGCGGGCAATAATAATAATAATAATAATAATAATAATAATAATATATTCTATAAGGCTTTCCCTTGGAATTCAAAGTCCTTTGGGAAGATCAAAGGCTTATCAAAGCTAACTATTGTTCTCCACCTAATACACTTCCTGGTGAAGTACATGTTATGAAGGAAATGCACAAAAGATTTTCCTTTAATTAGCAAGGCAGCATATTTTCTGGAGTGGAACAAACACAAAATGGCAACTACATCTGGGTATCATGTTAGATGTTTCTAGTAAATATTACTTTCATGTATATTTTGGCTAGTTCCCTCCCTCCCTCCCACCCTTCCTTCCCTTTCTTTCTCTTTCTTTCTATGCTGGGGATCAAATGCAGGGCCTTGTGCATGAAATCTCTCTTTTGCAAATACTCACCTCTTTAGACTTTAAGTGACTTGTCAGAAGATGCTCCCTAACTAACCTATGTTCTTCTATTAGATGAATGACTTCCAGTTCATCTTTTGTGCGTTTCACTTTCTCTACAGCCTCCAAATACTTTAATAATTTTTCAGTCTCCACAGAAAGCGCTTTTTCCTTATACAATTCATGGACTTCTTTCCAGCCCTTTGTAATATACTTAGTCACAACGGCAAGTCCTTTAGCAAGATAAACAATTGAAAAGGCAGTAAGAAGATTACCAGGTGAAAAATAGAACATGTTTCCTGAGAAAGCATCATATGATCAGCTAAACGAGATACACAGCCGCTGACTCTCTTAAAGTGGGATGCTGTTTTCTGTGACATAACTAGCCTATCTAAGACTGAGCCTATGCGCTATTTCTGAACTCTACTTTAGATAATTTGATCAAATGTTAATACTAACACACAGCCACTTATAAATTATTGCGACCCTTGTTATCTTCCAGATTGGGGTATGAAATTGTCTTAGATGTTTGGATGCTTCAATCTGAGCATGTTTTCTACACTGATTTTTCAATGAAAATAAAATTCCCTAAAGCAGTCTTATCCTACCCACTCCTAAATTTATGCTGGCATACAGATACCCAATAAATACCCGATTAATTGAATTATACTTTGACTTGTCTGTTACAGATAAACATTTTAGTTAAGACATTTGCATATTACTTATTCAGTACCTTACTTAAGAGTTTGTTTAAACTTTTTTCCACTCTGAGAAGTCCACCGATGCTCCCTGCCCAGCACTACACTGTCTGAGTTTTGCCCTCAACAATTTACCACGGAAGAAGCTTCTGTGTGGGAGTAAGTTTAAGGAATATCTACTGACTCATCTTATAGAACTAGAAAAGAAGGCCCAGAGTTGTTATTTTCACAAGTTTAGAAACTAATTTCTCCAATAAGAACTAGTTAAGATGGTTTTTCTCTTACTCTAGTACTTGTTCCATACCACCATGCAGGTAGGGTCTCAAACACATAAATAATCTACAAAGCCACAAGCAAGTGTGATTGCATTACAATTCCCAACTCGAGTATGACAGAGACAACTCCCTCCAACCAAATAAAACAAACAACAACAACAACAAAAAAAAAGAAAAATTGGGAAAATATATGCAACCTATGTACTATTACTACAGTATGCACCCCGAGTTCTTAGAACAGTGTCCATCAACAGTAGGTGCTCACAAATACTTGTTGAATCAAAGAATGGTGACCATAATCACTATCAAAAAAGAATAGTAAAAGACAATGGCACAGTAACATAATCCACACACACAAATAAAAGAAACAATCAGTAAGCAAATAAAAAGATGATCTATGGTCCAAAAAACGTAAAACCAAAGCGTAAGACAAGATTCTTCACCTATCCTATTGACAAAAGATAAAAAATACTGAAAATAGTCTGTTCGAATGTGGGGAAACTGGTCACTGGATTTTACAATTATGAAAATATTTACTTTATGCAAGTTTTTTCACTGCAGTATTTTTGTAGTAGTATAAAAAACGACCTAGTTAACTATGATCAATAAAAGACTGACTAAATTGCTGGGAGTGGTGGCACACGCCTATAATCCCAGTGACTCAGGAGGCGGAGGCAGGAGGATCACAAATTCAAGACCAGAAACATTCTGCATAATTTATTGAGACCCTGCCTCAAAAAGTAAAAGAATGGGCTGGCGGTGCAGCTCAGTGGTACAGCACTTGCAAAGTATGCAAGCACGAGGCCCTGGGTTCAATCCCCAGTACAGCAAAAAATAAATAAATAAAAAGACTGACTAAATTATAGTATATTTATATAATATTATATATGTAAATGTTTCTACTGACCTGAAAAACAGCAATTATAAACTTTTAACTGAAACAAAAAAGGTACATAAAAAAACTTTCAGTGAAACACTGCTTATGTTTAGGACAAATCTGGAATAATATACAGTATATCAGCCATTTCTTTTGATGAGCACAACTCATACTTTATCACATCTTTCTGTATTATTTAACTATGTATGTATGTATGTATGTATGTATATATGTATGTATGTTTTTGAGATAAGTCTCACTATGTAGAACAGGCTGCCTGTAATTAGCAATCCTTCTCCCTCAGCTTCCTGCTGGCTAGGGTTACAGATGCAGTGCATCACCAAATCCAGGTTATTCAAGTATGTTAAAACAGGTAATCTCTGATTTAAAAAAAATCAAAATAAAATGTGTTATATACATTTACCTAAAATAACTTATTGTTTAAATTTTATTTAGAAGATTAACTTATAGTAAAATAATGATAAAATTTGAGGTTATCTGAAGAGATTCTGTGCACAAATCTATCATCATACAGTACATGCGAAAGGAGGTGACAGGAACCAATAGTGAGCTTTTAATACATGCCCAGAAGTGTACGCTAAGTATTTTAATATGCGAGATTATATTTAGTCACAACAACTCTAAGAGTTCTTCTTCATCCATTCTTCAATAGAGGAAGGCACAAAAACTCAAGTTAATTTACTTGGCTCGAGGACACAAAGTAACGAGCGGAACAGTAATTTGAACCCATCTGAGTGGCTATCTTCTCATGTCTCACTTCACTTCTGGCACAAAAAAAGTCAGGATTTGGACATGCTGATTTTTGTAGTTCATGCTTTAAATCATTCCTGCCCAGGAGGTTTTATTACTCTCTTAAGGAGGACTAGTAATTACTGTAGATGGAAGTAATTTCTTTCCTTCTCCTTCCTTCCTTCCTTTCTCTTTCTTTCTTGCTCTCTGTGGTATTGAGGGGTTGAATTCAGGACACTGCAAATAATTTGCAAGTGCTCTACCACTGGGCTATACCCCCAACTCATTTTTCACTTTTTTTTTTGAGACAAGGTCCCATTAAATTATGCAGGCTATCTCTGGCCTGGAACTTGCTATCCTCCTGCCTCTGCCTCCTGAGTTGCTGTTATAGGTGTGAGCCACTGTGCCTGGCTATGAGTAATTTCTTAAAAGTATCTTCCTATATGTATAGAAAAACTGCGTCAAATGACCATTTTCCCTGACTGAATGCTGGCAGATAATTAACATCTTCAATTGTTAAGGTGAGTACTATTTCAGATAGCCTTTAGGTTGCTTTGCAGATGATATGCTCTAGGAAGGCAGAGAGGGAATAAAACAAGAGGCCTTGCTATATGCCACCTACTGGCAAGCAGCTATTTTCATCATTATTGCTTTAATCTTGTCCATGCTACACTCACAGCCCATAATCACTTGGGTAAGCACTCTAGATAGCATGAGCATATTCAGAGATTTAGAAAGCTTAACCTGCCAATCTGTTATATGAGTCTTGATTATTAATGTCTGGGTTGCCGGTGGTAGGTGTTTGGTTCCAGCTGGCATGAACAGATTTGCATTATTCTGTGTATGTCTTATGAATGAAAGGCTAATTCTGGAAACAATTACATCACAGGTGAAAATCTCCCCTCGTGAAGATTCCGTGCTTACCTTCACTGGAAGGCTTGAGATGTGACAGTCTCAGCAGGTCTTTGTGAGACCAGCCGTTTCTCTGTTTGTACTTCGTGACTGCGAGAGCCAGGGCCATGCCCCCCTTTTCATTGTACCAGTCGGCAATGGCCTTCCGGAGGGCCCGGCCCCACATTCCGCAGCTCATGCTCTCCTTCAGATCTTTCTTAAACTGGATGAAAGTGAAGAGATGGGTAGGAGTGCGACAAACTTCAGACACGGCTTTGAACGCCGCCTGCTTCGTGTTTATGTCACAGCACTGAGAACAGATGGCAAGCGCGAAGAGTAGGGGCTCCTGCTTTGCGGTTCTGCCCTCCAGACTGAATGCCTTTATCTCCTGTATCACTTCACAGCCTCTGCCATCTTCGATCAGCCTAACCAAGGCCTCTGCATTTTCAAGGCCCAGCTTCTGCTCTTTGATGTAGTAAGTTCCACCTTCAGAACCAAAGCACAAGAACCGGTGCAGGCGATGCATGTCAGTGACTTGCCAGACGCACCCACCTTCAGAATTGGCTACTTGCCTCTCACTCAGGGGCTGCGTTTGGTTTACAGACGCCTCCATTTTTCCTGTCCTGGGAAACCTATCAAAAATCGAAGTGTTATCACAACTAGACGGACACAGTACAATAATGTAAAGGAAAACAATATTTATTAGTCTATGCTTATCTTAATTTAAACATAACTTAAGCTCAATTAAGTTTTTCCCTCAACACAAAATCAATATAAATGCCCTTAAGAAAAACCAGAAAATGAAGGGTAAAAACTCATACCTGACCATCCAAAAAAGACAACCAGCAATATCTTGAGTTTTTGCAGTGCTTTATTTTGTATTCATATTTTGATAATGTAGGGAAACTCAGGGGCTGGGATTTAGCTCAGTTGGTAGAGCGCTGTGCTACAGTCTCTGAGGTCCCGAGTTCAATTCCCAGCACCGCAAAAATGGGAGAAGGGCCTGGCAATCCACTCCCAAGGCAATCCCGAAACAGTCAGCCATTGAAAAACCTATGAGGGTCGCTATGAGTCGGATACCGACTCGACGGCACCTTACAACAACAAGGGAAACTCAAGATTCTTCAAACAAACTAGATTACAGGCACAGTTGTAGGAAAATCAGAAGCAACAACTATGGAGTCATATTTTTGAGACACCAAAGGCACATGAGACAAAACAAAAAATAAAGTGAGGTTTATCAAAACTTAAAACCCAATGTTTCAAAGAACACCACAAAAATATAAGCCAGCAGGCATGGGGCTCACACCTGTAATCCCAGCAATTTGGGAGGTGAAGGCAGGTGGATTGTAAATTTGAGGCCAGAGGCAGCCTGTGAAACTTAGCGAAATCTTGTATCAAAAAAAAAAAGGGGGGGGGAGGGCTGGGGGCCACAACGAGGGTAGAGCACTTGCAAAGTGTGTGCAAGGACCTGGGTTCAACCCATAAGTACCACAAAAGGTAAATGAATAAAATAATAAAAAATTTATAACCCATACAGAAAATTATTCATAGATCATAAACATAAACATAGGGTATATAAATAATACAATTTTAACTCAACTAAAAAATAGGCAAAAGATTTCAACATCTTCTCCAAAGAATATATACAAATTAGCACAGAATCTGCAATATCCTCAAAAAGGATACCAAATGGCCAATAAACACATATTTTGAACATCATTAGTGTTCAGGGAAATGCAAATTAAAACCACAACGGGAAGGTGGGGAGGTGTAGCTCAGGGGCAGAGCGCCTGTCACTGCTAGTGGGAATATAAAACGATGCAGCCACTTGGGAAAACAGTCTGGCAGTTCCTTAAAAGGTTATGTACACAGTTTATTAACTGGGAACTCTATGTTCCCATATGACTTGGAAATTCTGCTATATATTCCAGAGAAATGAAAATGTGTCCCTACAAAAACTTGTAAATTTTTTTTTTTCAGTTCTGGGGACTGAACCTAGCGCCTCATGGTTGCTTTGCAAGTACTCCTACCATTGAGCTGCACTCTCAGTCTGTTTTACTTTTTATATTGCGACAGAGTCTTACTAAATTACACAGGAAACCTCTGGTCTTGAATTTGGGATCTTCTTGCCTCCACCTCCAGAGCCTTTGGGATTACAAGCATGCTCCACTGTGCCTGGCATACAAATGCTCAACACTACCCTTTACAGCCAAAACGTAGAAACAACCCAAATTTCTATCAATCGATTAATAGATTTAAAAATGTAGCATACCCATACAATGACCTATTATTTGGCAATAAAGAGATATGCCGTATTTATGTATGCTAATGACAAGAATAAATCTTAAAAGCATTATATTGAGCTGGGCCTGCCTGTAATCCCAGCAACTTGGGAGGCTGAGGCAGGAGGATTGGGAGTTTGAGGCCAGAGGCAGCCTGCACAATTTAAGCAAGGCCCTGCCTCAAAATGAAAAAGGGTTGGGGGTACAGCTCCATGGTCGGGCATTTGCCTAGCATGCATGAGGCCCTGGGTTCAACCCTGTAGTACTGGAAAAAGCCCAACACATGATGTCATGTGAACGAAGCAGTCACAAAAGGTCATGTATGATATGACTCTCTTTATATAAAATTCCCAGAATAGCCAAATTCATAGAAATAAAAAGCAAAGCAGCTGTTACTAGAAACTAGAGGGAAGAAGAACTAGGAGTGCCTGCTAATACAACAGATTTCTTTTTAGGTAATGAAAGTGTCCTGACATTATATAATGGTGCTGGTTGAACTCTGACCATATTAAAATTGACTACATTGGATACTTTAAAATAGTGAATTTCATGATATGGGGATTATATCCTAAATTTTTTTTATTAAAAAATTGTAAATAAATAATTGGCTAAGTGAAATATATTTGGAAGCAAGAGTGGAAGCAGTAGCCATCAATTACACACAAGTTATATTTTGCCTTATATATTTTATATTTGACTTTAGAAAGGAGTATGAGATAAAAACAGGCATATATGGCCACTTAATTTCTTCTTTCTCCAACTGCTGATGTCTCCCTCCTCAAATTTTAAGGACTCAGGCAAAGAGCGAGGTCAGTAGTCATCATTTAATCTGGTAATCATGAATCAAGTGTTGTAAAGCCAAACTGACAACCATGAAAATATACTTAAATCTTGGGGTTGTCCTGAGCTTTTAAAGCACGCTCCTCTGAAGAATTTAAAATGGCTAAAGCTGTACTAAGCTTCTATAAACTGGGCAGAAGTTAAACAGCTCACAGTATTATTAAAGGCAGGGCAACATTCTCAATTCGTTGTGGTTACTTTATACATTGTCCACTCTATTTCTTAATTTAATTTAGAATGCAAAATTTGTAAATGGTAATAAAATAGCACTTTCTTCTGCTTCACATTTATGACAATTACAATATGTACAGTACCTTTTCCCAGTATTAATATTATTTCTAAGGATTCCTCCCTTTTTCTTGAATTTATACATGTAAACATCTTTCCAAAGTCTCTTATCTGTTATTTGAAAATCCTAACTTTTATCCCAAGAAGTCAAATATGCAGTTTATTTCCTTTATTATTTTATCATCATCATCATCATTATTTTGTGGTTGTTGGCAGGTGAACCTAGGGCCTGACAGGTGAATCTGGGCCCTTACCCCCAACCCATTTTTATTTGTTTTATTTAGAGACAGGGTCTGGCTAAGTTTTGCAGGCTGCCTCTGGTCTTCAACTTGGAGTCCTCCTGCCTCAGCCTTCTGAGTCACTGGGATTAAAGGCACGCACCACTGTGCCTGGCTAAATATGCGGTTTACTTACTTTAAAATGAAGTCAGGGCTGACTTACATGCACAAGAGAGTGTAAGACAACTGTGACAAAACAAAAACTGGGGCCACAAACTCAAATACCTCTACCATACACACAGGCAAATAAGTAGATCAAGTCATGCGATACAATAAAAAATGGTGAGGAACCGTGGCAACCACGACACCATGCTAGTCTGAAGGGAGCTGCCAAGCTGTTGTCACGTCACGGTGTGGCACTACTGCACGGTCAGATCTCACTTTTCTCAGGAACCAGAAATCTAGCTTTTAAACGTAAAGTCTCAGTACTAAATGCTAACATAATTTAAAAATTTTTAAATTTCTCTTTTTGATAACTTCCAGATTGCCTCAATGGCTACATTCTTAGTCTGGTTTTTCCACAATACATACCATGGTACACGGGGTATCAAATGAATTTTCATTTTAATGTATTCATTTTCAAGTTCATGGCAGTATTATGAATTTAAAAGTACCACAAACAGCTCTGGGATCTGATGCCAATCACTCCAGGCATGGTCCACAAGGAGGTAAGAGCAGTCTCCTCATCCTTCAAAACTTTCCCAATTAAGTATCTCAAGGGCAGATTTTGAACAGAACCCTCTCACAACCCCAACTGGTGGGCAGAGCCCAGAGAGAAACTTCAGCCTCCAATATAACTTTTAAGCCAACAGCTCATACAAATATTGGCTTCTACCCTCCAATATACTCACGCCTGTTTCAATACAAAGGCTGCTCTGTTAATTCCTCCCTGCAAAACTTACCAAGTTTATTTTGGGGTCTGACAAAATCCCTAACACCACGGCGCAAGACGTGCGTGTAAGAAGCAAGGAGGCAGAGCTTAATCCACTAAAACATTTTTTCCCCTCCTTGGAAGCCAAACACCCTTCTTCGGGGGAAAAAAATGCTTTTAAGGCATGATGGAAAAACACACGCTTCAAAATTAGTTCTGACAGCATAGTGCTCCGCGGGCTCGGTGGGTGAGGTCGACCCAGCGCCCGACGGTCGCCTAGGGATTAACTCGCCGTCTACTCAGAGCCTCCCCGAAGGTGGCTGGGGGGCCGCGGCGCGCGAGCGAACCCCGCCTTCCCGCACCGCAGCGCCCCTACGCCGGCCCCTCCGGCACCCCCAGGGCGGCCCCTTCTCCCCTTCTCCCGCGCTCCCCGTGGGACCAATCGGCCCCCCGCCCGCCCGTGAAGCCCCGGATGCGCGCTGGGGGCGCAGGCGCAGCGCGACCGGGGCCGACGCAGCCGAGCTTTGGCAGCCCCGACCCGGCCTCCGGAAGCCGCGGCGCCGCTCAGGCCGCACAAAGCCCCGGCCCCGCAAGGCCGCCTCACCTGCGCCCGGCGCCCGCCCCCGCGGCCCAGGCGCGCCGCCCGGAGAAACCCTGCGCAGCGCTGCTCAGCGGCCCGCGGCGGCGGCGGCCCGAGGGGCGGCGACGGCTCCGGTCGCGGCTCCAGGTTCGATTCCCGGGAACGAAGATAACTCGCCCTCCGCCTGCCCCGCCCTCGCCCTGGAGCGGCGAGGGTCCCGGATGTTGCCCCAAGCCCCGCCCTTCCGCCTCAACTCCACCCCCCCCTCCTCCTCAGTCCTCCGCCCCCTTCCGTCTCAGGCCCCGCCCCTTCCGAGTGCGCTGCGGACCCTGGGAGACCGGGAGGCGCGTCTCGACTCCTCCCGGGTGGCTAGAGCGTCCTGGGCGCCGCGACGCGCCGCCGTGACGGCGCCCGGAGGTTGTCGGGAAGTAGGCGGGGTGACGTGGGCTTGACGCGCTCGGCGGCGGGTTCGCCGGGAGCTGGGGCCGACGGCGGCTTTCTCGAGTGGCGGCGTGCGGCCGGGGCCATGACGGGCAATGCCGGCGAGTGGTGCCTCATGGAGAGTGACCCCGGGGTCTTCACCGAGCTCATCAAAGGCTTCGGTGAGCGGACGCGGGCGCGCGCGGGGCCGGGAAGGGCTTCGGCCCGCGGGCGGCGTGGGGCCGCCCGCCAGGGCAGCGGGGCTGCGGGTCGAGCGCGCCGTGCTGCGGTTCGTGCGCACCTGTGCTCTCCAGGGGTCGGAGGCCCGGGCCGCCCGGAAACTCGAGCCGGGCTGCTGGGAGCGGAGCCCGCGGACGTGTGCAGAGCGACTCGGGGCGCCCCACGCGGGACCTCGGGCCCGGCTGCCCTCGTGCCCCCTCCGCCTGCTGCCTTTGCTCCCGTCCTGAGCGACACGTGCGACTTTATTTTCCCTTTAAATCCTCCTCTTTTCTCGTTCCCCGCTCCTTGGGCAGCACGTTGAGTTCCAGTTGCCCCGAGTACTGGTGCTGGCTACTTTGCCAACACTTGCACTTGGGGTAACAACTACACCTTGATGTAGATATTATCTGTTGCGCGTGGCTGGGTACTACCTGGAATATTACCTGGCATATTTGGAATATAATCTACACGTGCTGTTCCTCTGCTGAATCCCCAGCACAGTGTTAATGGGTTGGGGATTTTGAATGTGAACGATCAAGACTGTTCTCAAGAACGGATGGTCAAACTGGACCAAGGTGGGTGAAGTGATTATGTTCGGAGGACGCAGGAAGTGTTTCCAGGACCCAGGTCGTGCAGTAGCATACGGAGGAGAGGCTTCATCTGCGGTTCTGTTACGTGTATGTAGCTCAGGGAACAGTTGGCAGAGTCACTAAGGCATGATGTAATGGACGGGAAGAATGTTCGGATCCAAAAGCGGAAAGGTAAGCGGAAGCCAGACTGTGTGCCGTGTTGTACAGTTTGGATTACCTTGTGGTCACTGGAGACTTGCTGTTTAAGAGATTTGGGTGAGATGGAAATAGTGAGATGAAATTATCTTTGTAATTGAGATTCGCTATGCCTGTAGAGTGCAAGAAGGATTAGAATGAAGTGAGAGGAGCTAGAAGTCTCTTTAAGTTTGAGGTGACTGGCTTGACAATAAGTGGGCTACCGAGGAGAAGGTAGACACGGTATTTTTGTTGTATTTAAATCATGAGGTGCATGTGGAATGACTTCTCCCCATTTCTTTGGGAGCAGGAATACATCCATAACATGCTACATTAGAAAAGAAGTTCTCAGGGCCTCCAACCTTACAGTGCAGGTTGGGTGGTAGTATATTTCTCCTACATCTGAGGAAAAAAATCAACAGGACTGCTGACTACCTGGTTGTAAGGGGAAAGAGTTGAAAATGATACCATAGCTTAAGCTTGGGTGACTGGTAAAGTACAATTGCAAGAGAACAGGCTTGAAGGGCAAGAAAATGGGTCACTTTCAGACTTACATTTAATTTGAGATGCCTACAGTTTTAGCCAAAATTTTACCTTTAAAGCCCTAATGACATGACATGTTAAAAGTTTACTTTCAGAAATATTGTACTAGGCAAACCTATTTTAAAATTAATGCAGTCCATTTCCAGATATCATTTCAATGTCATTTGTGCACAAAGCTTGGAATTTAAAAATGATTTAAATAAAGTCATGCATCAGAGAGTAATATGTAAAAATGTACCTTTTGCACCTGTACCTATGAAACATAAAGCAATAGCTGTTAATGGATTAGCTCCATTAGCAGAAGAACTTTTCAAAAAGTTACGTAATGGTAGTTTTATATCATCAGATGCTTCAAAGGAAAAGATCAGTTTATTTCAGTTATTTCCATTTATTTTTTTTCCATCCAATTACTGGAAAAAAGCTTTTGGAACTTAATTCTTTTCAGAGTAAAACATCTTTATGTTTTTGTATTGTATTATTGTATTTTTGTATTGTATTATTGATTGTATTATGAATGTTGCTGTAAATTCATTTTGGGGTTTTTTTATTACTAATTTTTAATGTACAACTTAATGGGGCTCATTGTGACATTTCCATACATGCATTTCATTGTACACTGCTGATGTTCACTTCCCTCTTATCCCTTTCCTCTCCACTAATGGTCTCCTTTCTACTTATATGTCTTTTTCGTGGGCATGTTTATCTATATATGTACATCCCAATTTGTGAATTCCTTTTAAAAGTTTTGTGATTGGAGGGGAAATTATTTGTGGATTCAGTGAATATATAAATACAAGTTTCAATGAAGTATAACATCATTATAAAACATTTTTTTTTTAAACTAAGAACCTGGTGGAGCAGAACTATAATTGATAAAGCACATATATAATGTATGCATGTACCAAAGCAAACTCTGATAGTTTACTAATAAAAATTACTGTAAACTTCTGTTTCCAGCAAAGATGGAGGAAGGAGGCTACATTTACTTTTCCTGCAATAGATCAGTGACCCAACTTTCATCTTAAGGAATGAGAAAATGAAGAGCACATTAAGCTGAGAGTAAGCAGTTGAAAGGAAATAATAAAAGTCAGAGTTGAAATTAGTGAAACAGAAGAGAGAAAAACCATGGAGAAAATTATTTAAACCAAAAACTATTTCTTTGAAGAGATAAATAAAACTTGATAAATTTCTAGCCAGACTGATCAGAAAAAGAAGAGACATAAATTACTAAAATAGGAATGAAATAAGTTACATCATTAGAGATTGTACAAGTATTAAAAAACAAAGAAGTATTATATACAACTTCATGCTAGTAAATTTCACAACTTAGGTGAGAATACACAGAATTCTTTTAAAGTAAGAAATTGTCTAAGCTCATTCAAGAAGAAATAACCAGTATAGGCATATAGTTGTTATGAAATTACAATTGTCATTTGAAGTCTTTCCACAGTGAAATTCTAGCCAACTCAGCTTCACTGGTAAATGATATCAAATACAAAAGAAGTAAATAATACTAGTTCTGTACAAATTCTTAAAAAAAAAAAAAAATGGAGAGGAGGGAATGCTTCCCATGTCCTTATATGATGGCAAGTATTACCTTGACTCCAAAACTAAAGACTGCAAGAAAAGAAAATTATATACCTATATCCATAATCAACATAAATGTAAAAATTCCATGCTAAGGTTTAGCAAATTGAATCCAAGAATACACTAAAAGGACAGCAGGTGATGACTGAGCTTTATGCTGGGAATTCAGGGTTGGTTTAACATTTGAAAATTGATCCATATCCCATAGTAATAAACTAAAAAGAAAAGTTAAATATAATTATGTTAGCTACAAAAAGCATTGGATGAAGACCAACGTCTGTTAAGAATTATGAAGCGTTAAGTTTCACCCTGCTTGCCAGCTAACAGGTTGGTTTGCCAGTTTCATAGCTGCCATCAGACAGGTTCTGATTTAGAGATAAATGATGTATTGCTCCTAGCACTGAAGGCAGTAGAAAATTCATGTTTGTATCCATTCCCTTATTCTCCATGTCCATGGGGATAGAAGTGGACCCAGCTGGATGCTGGACACGTAGTGAGTCTGTGTTTTAGCTGAAGAATCCTGAGTTTAGGGAACTGCCACTCTTACAAAGGGGCTGCCCGCAAACCTGCCTAACCTTTGCCTCTAGGGAGGCACTGTGTCTCTTATTCCAGACTAGGAGTAAGCCTTTCCTCTCTTGAGGGAGACCTTTTATCTCAGTCTTCCACGTCTGCTAAGTGTATGAACGTTCTTGAAGATACGGTCGCAGGGAGAGCCAGTAATCCCTCCTAGAAGGCACAGAAACAGGAGAACCCCTTGTGAACAGTCTCCCGAGGATATGCACCCTTCCTTTCTACACTAAATATGCCGTTCCCTTAAAATAACTCAGATTATCTGACCTAACTGACAAGATTGATACCAGATCTGCTTACTTTATCTCTTTGTAGTAGGCATATGAGAAAACTGGATTTCTCACGTTTTTTTATTGACCTTTTCTGTTGGCTCAGGTATTCACCCAGGTACAGCAGGATGTATTAGTGGATTTTGCAGACTCCACTTTGGCATGAAAGAGGAAGTCTGGTGTAATTCCATCACCTATAACAGCTGACCCACGTGTTCATGTAGGTCTGAATGACTTTTGGTTCCACGGTGTTATTTCCTTAATGTGAAGATTTTGAGGAGAGTGGCACATTACTACCTGACTTTACACACGCAGTAGAAGCATAGTCTTAGGGGTTCACAAGTGTTGCTTATAACTGTTGGGACCCCTAAAGTGGGACTGACTCAACTGAGGGATACAAGTTAGCAGAGGCTACAATTTAGGGCTGCCAGTACAGTTCAAATAATTACATAGTCCTTGTTTCTGGAGAGATTACTTGAGGTCTGTCAGTCCAGTTTTTCCCATGTTCTCACATCACCAGCCAAACGGCATGTATATGTACTGTGGGGTAACTGAGAATGGAGCTGGGGAAAACACCTAAGAGGTTCTTTGTGGGGGATACAGGAGCTGGGGCCATCCCTCCTGCTTTTGGTAGACTTAGTGTTAGGGGAATGACAAATTGTTCTCATAGAAGACAGCATACCTAGCAGTTGATTAAATGGAAGGCACAGCCATCACTTTGGGAGAGCCCCACAAGAATACTTTTTGGAAGAAGGAAGGCTCTTGATGTATTTTTAAGAAAATTATTTTTGCCAGGCATGGTGGCAGACTTGTAATCCCAACACTCCAAAGGCTGAGGCAGGAGGATTGCAAGTTGGAGGCCATCATGGGCTACATAGCGAGAACTTGCCTTAAATAAAGGAAAGAGCTGGGCACGGTGGTGCACGCCTGTGATCCCAGTGACTCGGGAGGCAGAGGCAGGAAGATCGCAAGTTCGAGACCAGAGGCAGTCTGTGTAACTTAGTGAGATCCTGTCTCAGAAAAGTAAAAAAATGGGCGGGGGTGCAGCTCAGTGGTCCAGCACTTGCACAGTATGCAAGCATGAGGCCCTGGGTCCAACACCCAGTACCACAAAAAAAAAAAAAAAAAGAAAAGAAAAGAAAACAAAAATATTTTTGTAATTATTTTTAGAATTAAACTATTTTATTTGACCACCCATATCCCAATACAGAAGTGCTAGTCCATATGTAAAGATTTCACAACTTTTATCATTTTAGTTTTAACATTCCCATTCCCTTTGGCACTGAATTCTGGTTTGAATGACAGATCATATGATCATGTGACTTAAGACTCACTCCAGTTATCCATGCACATTTTTCTCATCAGTAGTCATAGTTATGACCTCCCCTACCTTTTAACTTCTAGAACACGTCCTCTTGTACCCTGCTGCACTGTCCTTGAGTTGTATGTGCTTCTATACTAGATGGCGAGGTTTGTAAGTATAGAGAAGGAAATGTCATGCTTTCTCTCAGACAGAACCTGGGTTTACACACACACACACACACACACACACACACACACACACACACGCACGCACACAAAACATAAGCAGAAGGGGGACTATTTGTGCAGAGAAAGAGGATCAGCCTGGCGGGGGGGAATGTGAGCCATGTACAAGGATAGCACGTATGGAAATGTTATAATAAGATCCGTTAGTCTGTACACTAAATGAAAAGTTTACTAATAAAAAATCATTAAAATAGTTTCTGATTTTCTGTACTTACCAGTGGTTAGTACTGTGCTTGGCATACAAAAGTTAGCTGGGAAATGCCAGTATTTCGCTAACTTAAAAAATTCTTCCTTTCTTCAACTTTTTAATGAATGTATATATTTTAGGAGAGTTTACATGAAGTTCTCTGTGTTTAGTGTTTGATTATCTTATGCACGTCACAGAACTTTGTGCTTTGGATGAAACAGGTAATATCCTTGTTTTATGTGTATGTGAGGAAAATGAGGCTCCAAGAAATCGTGTCAAGGTTGAAAACTTTAAGGCAGTGCTGGGATTAGGACCCCGGTCTCCAGGTCTCCAGAATCACTACTTATTTCTCTTCCCGTTACACCATGTTGAGTTAGATACTAGATGTACGTAAGGAGGTTACTCGATTTTTGAGTGTCTCTAAGGAGATACTCACAGTTGAGCCCTGTTTTCCTTATATAGATGAATGTGCTTGTCTTTAACGTGGGATTATTTAAGCATCGTCACCTCTTGAAATTCTACCAGTGCAGAAGATTTGGGGTCATTTTTCTTCGGTGTACTTTTTTCTTTGTTGTGGTGTGATATGTAGAATGATTGGCCTTTTTTTGTTGGTAAACAGTTGATTTCCAGTAGCAGTGTCCAATGTTAGCAACTCACCGAGTGTCCTTCTGTACCTTTCTTGATACTCACAAACATAGGTTCAGATTTATGAGATTTTTTTCCAACTTGGTATTTGTGGACACCAATCAGTCTCAGTCTTTGCTGGTTATCCAGGTTTCTTCCAGTTCTTCTCTGTTACGGTTTATATGGTAACTCTCCTTGTGCCTACATCTTTAATGCCAGAGTGAGCCCTTAATGTTTGCTGAACAGAGCAAGCTGAGGCCCAGAATGACGTGAATGCCCAAAATCACATGGTTTGACCTACAGGTTTTTTTGTTTGTTTGTTTCTTATATTACTGGGGATCAAACCCCAGGCTTCATGCAGGCTTCAGCCCAGTTTTCTTAACCATTCATTTTTATAGGTAATCCAAGGGCTTCTCTGGGACTAGGATTTAGCTCGGTAGGTAGAGCGCCACTCTGCAGTCTCTGAGGTCTCAAGTTCGATTCCCAGCACCACAAAAATGGGAGACAGATGAGGCAATCCACTACCAAGGTAATCCCGAAACAATTAACCATTGAAAACCCTATACCAGTCCACTGTGAGTCCGGTACGACTCAATAGCACCTAACACAAAAGCTTTTCTCTCTCATTTGAAAATAATCCAAAATATTAGAAAGTGCTTAGACTTTGGAACTAGACGTGGCTTTTAATTCGTTTTTTGGCACGTACTAGCTGTAGTGGATTTAGGCAAGCCATTTAATATCCCAAAGCCTTGTCCGTTAAATTGATGCCTTGCAGGGATTAGAGAAAATGCATTTAAAGCATTTTACACGTGGGAGACACTTGCAAATAGAGTCCTTTTTTGTATTGTAATAACACTGGCTGACATTTAGTGTGCCCTTCCAGGGTGCCAGGCCCCCTGTTAAATGTGTCTCGTGCACTCTCTTACTTGTTCCTCACAGCAGCTGTACGTGTGGGGAATGGAGGGGTGACACGGCCACGCACTTAGTCAGTGGGGGAGCCAAGATGCAGACTCTGCTGGTTTGGAGACCCACTTCCCGGCTGGTTACTGTGAGGGGTACTGCTAGAGTCCAGGTGCTCAGCTTTGGTTGAAAATGTTGGGCAGATAATGTTCTTATTTTTTCCTTTGGGAGACAGAGGTGTCACGATGTTGCCCAGACTGAACTCCTGAACTCCTGGGCTCAGGCTGTCCCCCGTCACTGCACCCAGCCAGCTAATCATTGCCAGGGCTGTCTTGTGCAATGTGGGTTGTTTGTCAGTATTCCTCATTTCCACCCACCAGATACCAGTAGTACGGCAGCCCTGTGCTCCACTCTGTTGTTAGGTGCCGTCAAGTCGTGTCCAACTCATAGCGACCCTCATAGGGTTTTCAATGGCTGATTGTTTCGGGATTGCCACATCCTTCTCCCATGCATTCTACTCTAGTAACAATAAAAAATGTCTGTGAAGGAGCAAAATCACTGGTTGGAATCCTAGAAGATTGTCCTAGAAGGTTGTCCTAGAAGAGCATATTTAGGGAGGGGAGAGGGGAATAGGTGAAAATACACAATTGTAATTTATCAGAATTAAACACTGATTTGAAAGTTATTGTTAGATGGTAGTAGTTCTTTCCCAGAAAAAAAAATGTAGTAATTTTATAAAGAAAAAAAAATGTAGTAATTTTAAAAAGGGGGCTAAGGACAGAGGAGGGGAAACTTGATAGATGAAGAGGAGCCAAGGATTGAGGGACATAGAAGAGTCACAGGGTGCTGATTCAGTGAAAATGAACTCTTGCAAGTTAAAATAATTTATTCTCATACATAATTGAGAGATGTTACAGTAAGTAATTGAATTTGGGTTTGAGCTTTGTCAGTTTATACTGTTTTAATTTGTCATGTCTTACCCAAATATGCCTTTCTTTTAGTTAACATTTAATAGGGAAGGAAACAAATGAATTACTTTGTTTTCTGAAGAAAATAATATATTTCAGGTTGCCGAGGAGCCCAAGTAGAAGAAATATGGAGCTTAGAGCCTGAGAGCTTTGAAAAATTGAAGTAAGTAAAATTTTAGCTGTGTTAAAAATAACGTATCTACGCCTGGCATGGCAGTGCACACCTGTAATCCCAGCGACTTGGTGGGCAGAGGCAGGAGGACCCAAAGGCAACCTGCATAACTTAGTGAGATGCCCTCTCAAGATAAAAAAAAAATTTTTTAAGAGGCTGGGGGTGCAGCTCAGTGGAAGAGCACTTGCAAAGTATGCCTAAATCCCTGGATTCAACTCCACAGTATCAAAAAATTTGTGTGTGTGTGTGTGTGTGTGTGTGTGTGTGTGTGTATACACACTTCAGCAGACTTTTAGAAGACACTCAGCTTTGTCTGTTTATTTTTCTTGAATTATCTTAGGCTGGATACATTATCTTCTTTAAGTTTTCTCTCAATCTCCTGAGATAGGTATTATTTCCAACTTTATAACCAAGAACCTGAAGCTCATATATAGGTAACATTCAAGAGAGTCAAACCTGTGTCTTTGTAATTCCGTGTCCACAAAGTACTGATGGGTTGATTTCTCACAGAATTTACTTATGGATCAGTAGCATTAGAACATGGGATACATTTTATCATAAAAAGCATCAATAATAGGTCAGAGTATAAAAACATACTTAATGGATGATGTATACTAATAGTAATTCTGAACTTGTTTGTACATCGTCTGATTTCTTCTTGGGAAAGTTACAATCCAAGGTCTAAATGTAGATGCTGGAAAGAATCTTCTTCTCCTTTCTCCACCTTTTCCATCAAAGTCACCTCTAAGGACCTCTCCTTACTCTTAATCTCTGTACCCTCAAACGTTGACCCTCTATCTGCAAGTGGAGGAGTAGAGTAGTTTTCATTGTTGGGAGCATTCTTGGAGTCTTGGAATGGGGACAGGGGTAGACTTTTAAAAGAGAAGATGGGCACCAGGTGGTGTGGCTGTTTTTGATTCTAAGAAAGTAGTGTTCTTCCTCTCACTTTCCTCTTCCCCACAGAGAGAGTAACCAGTGTAGATGAAATAAGAGATCGGTTCTGGGTGAGATCAGGAAAGGTTAAAAATGCAGCATTTGAACTGTATTTAAAAAGATTTTCGTTGAGGGAAAGGCGTCTGTGAAAGACTGGAAGAAATCCTAAAGTAGTGATTTAATATTTTGTGTACATCAGCAGTTCCACCGTAGGAGTGTGAACGAATTATGTGTGAGATAACAGCAGCTATTCCTAGTGTGGCTTGAGGATGATACATGAATCCGATAATTACGTGAGGGTGACTATGTTTAATATCATGTATGCTATCAGCCGTTTATCTGTAAACATCCTACAAGAACTTTATTCATATAGTTTGGAATTCATTGTAAGGTTACTAGCCTCTAGTTCTGCTATGTTCTTAAGTTTCTATTTTTAAGTTAAGTGACACAAGTAGAAACAAATCGTCCACACATGATGTAGTTCTGTTTTAACTGATGTAATTTTTAATTTTACTGGCTTAGAAGGCAACATTCTAATGACTATGAAAGGCAGTACCAATTCATGTTTTTAAGATTTAGAAAATTTCTTTAAAATTTTCCCTATTTACCTAATTTATTTCATTTATATTGTATTTGTCAAATAGCTGGCTGTAACTTATTAATAATGGTATAAAAGAATCAGGATCTGCTGTGACCAATTTGTTTTTTTTTTATTTTGTAGGCCAGTTCATGGGTTAATTTTTCTTTTCAAGTGGCAGCCGGGAGAAGAACCAGCAGGCTCTGTGGTCCAGGACTCCAGACTTGATACGATATTTTTTGCCAAGCAGGTATGGTCCTTGGATACTCTGAAAGTCTCAAGAGCCAAGAGAGTTTATTCTATCTGTGTGCTTCTAGTGTAGCTGTCTTTAAACTTTTTTGTACACATTTAATAAATGTTGCCACAAAGAGCTTTTGCTTTTGGGATTATTTATTAATGTTTACCATATTAGACATTAAAACTATTTTTTAAATATTTAAAACATTAAAAAAAATCCATTGATTTAAGAGTAACAGCAATGAGTTGTTACATATCAGTGTAAATAATTTTTTTTTTTTAACTTGGTTCTGGAGATCAAATCCAGTTTCGTTTAGTTTCTTTTAACTGTATGCTGTATGTCAGTGAAAGAGTTTGAGGCCATTATTCAGGTTGATGCTGAAATACTATCACTTTTACACACCATTGCCTTTATGTCATTAGTGCAAATGGGAAAGCAGGAGAAAAGGTAAAAACTGCTTTAGAATTATAATGGAAAAAATTGAGCTCACATATCCCTTGACAAGAGTCTTCGGTATTCCTAGAAATCCATGACCACACTTTGAGAGCTGTTGTTTTAATGTGTACAATAATCAGAAAAAACTTAATTTACATCACTAGATTCCTCCGTATATCTGGCTCATTGTTTGGAAAAGCTGAAAAAGACAGTGACTAGTTTAATTAATTGGTTTGATTGGCATTTAAAACCCAAGCTAAATATGATTACATTTATTTAAAAATTGTACTTATTTTTAAGGATAAGAGTATTCTTTCTCCTTCATAGTTTGTTGGAAAGATTAAAAGAATTGATATGTATGAAGTGCCTAGGAAACTACCTGGTCTATAGTAGAGTCTGTCTAAATGCTTTGTCTTGTAGCTAGAATATCAGGTCCACATAACTTATTAAATGAACACTTAACAGCCAGATGACAGCACTGTAAAGACTGAATGAAAAAATATGGACAGTATATACCTTTTTGGGGATTCAGATAACACTAAAACTAATACGAGGTGTAGAATTTCTCTAAAAGCCACATTGTTGTGTGCCTTCAAGTCATGTCCGATTCCTAGCGATCCTCATAGGGTTTTCCTTGGCTGAGTGTTTTGGGATTGCTTTGGGAGTGGATTGCCATGCCCTTCTCCCATTTTTTTGGTGCTGGGGATCGAGCCTGGGTCCTTAGTGTGGAGTAGTTCTCTACCAACTGAGCTAAACCCCAGCCCCAAAAAGCCACATCGGTGAATTAAAGCTTGTGCTGGGTACTGATTTAGGAGCTGAACTTGGATAGATAGAAATGGGGCATACAAATTCTGTTGTCTTAGTCAGCTGTGTTTTAGATGAGGACAATTGATTGTGTTACATAAGCTAACTTTTTCACTAGTTATGACTTATTTGCTTTCTTTGATTTCCCAGAATCTTCACCTCTAGAACTGCAGCAAATTCCTGGAAATAGACTAGAAAACATGTTTCTGATGTTTATGTTAACACTATGTGAAGTAAAATTTGAAAACTGCTAACTTATATTTTAGGAGTCATTGTCATCAGTTAAAATCTCTTTTTAAACAAGTTCATGAACTTCTTCACTTTTCTGTTTCGTAGGTAATCAATAACGCTTGTGCCACTCAAGCCATCGTAAGCGTGTTGCTGAACTGCACCCACCAGGACGTCCATTTAGGAGAAACACTATCAGAGTTTAAAGAATTTTCACAAAGTTTCGATGCAGCCGTGAGTACAGTCCCCTGCGTAATTCTAAAATGACTCATTTGTGATAGTCCTCATTTTAATAGGCTACTTTTAAAAATTATTCTAGATGAAAGGGTTGGCATTGAGCAATTCCGATGTGATTCGGCAAGTGCACAACAGTTTTGCCAGGTAAAGAGACTTTGTTGTATTAAGTGTTGTTTCTTTTTTTATTTCTTTGTTTCTTACTTTTTTTTTTTTTAACTGTAGACAGCAAATGTTTGAATTTGATGCAAAGTCATCAGCCAAAGAAGAAGATGCTTTCCATTTTGTCAGTTACGTTCCTGTTAACGGAAGACTGTATGAATTAGATGGATTAAGAGAAGGACCGATTGATTTAGGTAATCTGGCGCCAGTCTTGCTATATCACTTTTGACAGGGGGAAAAAAGTTCAGTGTTCACCTTTATTTTAGCCACAGTGCTGCTGCTTACGTTTTAAAGGTGAAAGTTACTGTGAGGTGTTATAGTAGCGTGGTCTTAGGCTTATTGCAAACTAAATGATATATAGGAAGGACAGATCGACTCCTATGTTTTAGTTGAGGCCTTTAATTTTTTTACTTGGGGGAAGTACTTTTTATAACCCAATGATCACATAATTTACATTGGATTATTTATATATATTATTTTAAAAAACTGCTCTCAGTGAACTTAAAGTTATTCTTGTCATTTTTTACCTGTTCGTAAGGGATAGCAAGCTTTTCTAAGCGTCTTGCATTAAAATATTTTCATTTGAAATTAGATCATTTGTCATCATTTAAATTTATTGTTTGACAGTCTACTAAATATTTTTCTTCAATGTTTCTATTTAGGTAATGTATTAATGTGCTGTCCTTTGTACCAAAGAGTAGATTTGTCCGGATCCCACTTGAGCAAAAATGATAAATGGTCATTGAAGCTGAGAGTAGTCTGTGACCCACAAAATAAAATTCTCTTGGTGCTGGAGATTGAACCCAGGGTTGCGTGTGTGCTGGGTGCTCTAGCACTGTACCATGACCTGAGCCTCTAGCAGAAGAATTTTAACTACTGAGTCCTCATTAAATTTCTTCTTCTTTTTCTTAAATTGGGTTGAAGTCCAACAAAACTTTAAAAAGAAATATTTTACATCACACTTCTGAGAGAATGTTAATGCTAATTTTTCTTATTTTTGTTTCAACTGTTTTTAAATTTCTTTCCAGGGGCATGCAATCAAGATGACTGGATTAGCGCAGTGAGGCCAGTTATAGAAAAAAGGATACAAAAGTAAGTGCTCAGCTAATGTTATTGGCCTAACATTCTCATTTCTACGTGTTTTTTGTTCTTTTTTATTTATTTACTTTTTACTTTTTAAATTTGATTCCTGTGTTGTGTATTAAGCATCTACTTTTGACTGTATTAATGCATTCAGAAAAATTTTACATAATATAACATTTCATCTTAGAGAAAGTAAACATACTGATGTCCATTAAATGTTTTCTACTGTACTTCTATAGCTATTTCTTAGAGTTTTGCTTTTGATGATTTTTAAATACCACAACAAACTTAACCTTTTTATTTTCAGGTAATTATATATTCAATTTAGTTGTAAAAAATAATAAAGGGAGATTTTTGCCTTTCAGTGGTAACAAAACTATAGTATATCAAAGCCAGGCTATTGTTAATGATACATTAAAGACACAGCAAAATTCCTTCATCACAAAGATTTTTCTCTTCCCTTCCCTGACTGCCCCTCTTCCTCTGTTCCTCTCTTCCTTTCTTTCCACCTTAATCCTTAGTTCTATAGTTTTTCTTATTTAAAGAATGTTAAATAGAGTTGTATATTGTGTCATCTTTTTAAGTTAGATTTTTTCACTCAATAAAACTATGTGAGGATTCATCTAGTTTGTTAAATATATCAGTAGTTCATTCTTTACCAATGGGTAATATTCTGTGGTGTGAATATACCAGGTTTTGTTTGTTTGTTTGTTTGTTTGACCTGTTCTCCCATTGAAAGACACCTGGATTATATCACTTTGGGGGCTATTATGAATAAAGCTGCAATAGACATTTTCTTACAAACTTTTGTGTATACATAGGTTTTCAGTTCTCTGGGATAAATGCCCTCGAGTGTCATCAGTAGGTTGTGTGGTAAATTCATATTTAGTTTTTTAAGAAACCATCAAATTTTTTTCTGCAGTGGCTTTATCATTTTACATTCATGCCAGCAAAAATGTGACTGATCAAGTTTCTCATCATCTTAGTAAAATCTGATATTGTCAAAAATTTTTGCTTTTACCATTGTGGTATTTCATTGTGATTTTCATGTGTATATCCCTAATGATTCCAGATGGATTAACACAGTGTCTGCAACAATGGGCTTAAACATAAATAAGATTGTTTGCCTGGCACAGAATCAGCAAGTGTTTCGATCTGCTGTACATAGGGTTGCTATGAGTCGGACTCAACTCGATGGCACCTAACAACAACAACAACAACAATCCCTAATGATTAATGATGTTGAGAAATCTTTTCATGCTGTTGGCTCACTTCCTAATTGGATTTATTTTTTCATTTTGACTGTTGAGCTCTGATATTCTTTACATATTTTATCAGGAGGGTCCAACCTTGTGGCTTCCCTAGGCCACACTGAGTAAAGAGGAGTTGTTTTGGACTGCATGTAAATTATAATATATAGTTAGTGCATATGCATTCTAAGAGGGCTCATGAAGAAAGTCAATACTAAAAAACAGATGATGTTAAAAGATTTTGTGGGGCTGCATTACTAGTGACGGGCCACAGGTTAGACATGCCTGCTTTAGATACTAGTCCTTCATCAGACATACTGCCTGAAAATATTCTCTCTTAATCTATAGCCCATCCTTCCTATGTGGTCTCTCACAGAGCAAAAAGTCTTAATCCTAATGAAGTCTAATTTATCAGTATTTTCCACTATGAATTATGTTTTTGTTATCAAGTCTCAGAATTCTCTGCCTAGACGCTATTTTTTTGTTTGTTTTCCCTAAAACGCTTATAATGTTTCATATTTAAATCTGTGATATATTCTGAGTTAATATTAGCATATGTGATTTCTGTGATTTTTGGTCGAAGTTGTTTTGTTTTGCTTATGAATATTCTATTTCTCTACCATCAGTTATTGGAAAAGCTATCCATCCTCCACTGAATTTTTCTTGTACCTTTGTGAAAAAATTGGGCATATTGATGTGATTGTTTCTGGATTCACTGTTCTTTTTATCGAGCTATTTGTCCTTCCAGTACTACATAGTCTTGATTATGTAGGTATAAGTCTTTTTTTCTGAGTATGAAAATATGATTTTCTTTGAAAACATATTTTTGGCACAGATTTAAAAAATGTGCATTGGGGAAGTTTGATATTTTAAGTCAGTATGTAGCTGTAAGTCTTGAAATCAGGGAGACTAGTGCCTTTCACTTCCATTTCTGTCTTCAAAATTATTTTAGCTATTATAGTTCCTTTGCATTCCCACACAAAGTTTAGTGTGATTTTTCTCTACAGTTACAATAAATTCTTAGGATAGGAATTGAGATAGGAATTTGTCAAATATTTATATGAATTTGAGTAGAATCTTTTATCTACTGTTGAGTCTCACTATCCATGGACATTGTATGTCTCTCCATTTACTTAGATCTTCTTTAACTTCTTTCATCAGCATTTGCTTTTCAACATACAAATCCTGTACATACATGTTTTGTCTCATTATATACCCAACACTTCATGTTTTTTGAGTCGTAAATGATACTGTTTTAATTTTTAATTTCTACATGATTATTGCTAGTGCATAGAATTAGAATTGATCTTTCCCGTTTGTCTTGCATCCTTTCATCGTGCTGAACACATCCACTTTCTGTGGCATTTGCTGCATAGATAACCAAATCATTTGCAAAAAGGGACAACTTTGCCAGGTGCCATGGTGCACACCTGTAATCCCAGTGATTCCGGAGGCTGAGGCAAGAGGATCATGAGTTCAAGGCCAGACACAGCCTGTGCATCTTAGTGCGACCATATCTCTACATAAAAATAAAAGAAGGGGTGGGAGGTGCACCTTGGTGGTAGAGCACTTGCCTAGCATGTATGAGGACCTGAGTACAATGCCCCCAGTACTGCAAAAAGAGGGCAGGCAGCTTTCAATTTGTCTGCTTCTCCTTTAAGTTTTTCTTGTCTTTTTTTTCTTCTTCAGTACTCAGGGTTTAAACCCAAGGTCTCGGGCATACTTTGCAAGTACTTTACCCCTGAGCTATAACCCCTAACCCGTTTTTTATTTTTTTCATCTTGAGACAGTGTTTTGCTAAGTCTCGCAGGCTACCCCTGGCCTCAAGCTTAGAATCCTCCTGCCTCTACCCCCCAAGTTTCTGGGATTACAGGCATGAGCCACTACACCCGGCTTTGTTTAGAAAATCTCGATTAGCTTTTCTTTAAGAGTAGGTCCTCTGTCAACAGATTTCTTATTTTTCTTGATCTGAAAACACCTTGATTTCCCTTTCGTTCTTGGAGAATATTTTCACTGGACGTAGAATGCTGGGTCATCAGTCTTTTCTTTCAGCACATGAAGAATGCAATGCCCTTTCCTGCTGCCCTCCCTGGCCTCTGCTGATAAACCCAGTGTCTCTCCCGTACACATGAGATTCCTCGAGTGCTGCTGTCAGGATCTTTATCTTTTGTTCTCAGAAGTTTGACTATGTGTCTTGGTGTGAATTTCTTTAGGTTTACTATGTTTGGGCTCATTCAGCTTCTTACATCTATGTTGTTGTTAGGTGCCATCGAGTCTGTACAGACTGGTAGCTACCCTACGTACAATAAATGAGATACTCCTCAACTCTGTGCCATGCCCAGCACTATTGTCAGTGTTTTACTGCTATTCATAAGGTTTTTGATGGCTGATTGCTTCTTGGGAGTGGGTTGTCAGGTCCTTCTCCCAAGCCTGCAGCGCCCAGTTTTCCAGGCGGTCTCCCGTCCAAGTATTAACCAGGCCTAACTCTGTTTAGCTCCCAGTCAGAAGCTGCGGTGGTATGGCTTGCAGGCTCTTATATCCATAGGTTTGTGTTTTGTCAGTTTGGGGATGTTTTCAACCGTTTAATCTTGGAATACATTTTCAGCCTCACACCCCTTCTCTTCCCTTTCCTGGACTCCAAGGCCTTGAATGTTAGATCTTTTGTTTAATCCTACATGTCTCTGGTGGTGGTGGTGGCAGCGGCTAGGTGCTATTGAGTCAGGTCTCACTCATAGCGACCCTATGTACAATAGATGAAACAATACCCAACATTTTGCAATGCCTAGCACTTTGTCAGTGCTTCTCAGCTATTCATAGGGCTTTCGATTGCTGACTATTTCTGGAGTGGGCTGCTGGGTCCTTCTCTCACATCTATACCACCTGGTGTTCCCAGATGGTCTCCTATACAAGGACTAACCAGACTGACATTGCTTAGCTTCTGAGATCAGACAAGATCAGACAAGATCAGACACCACGTGGTATGGCTATAGACACTGGTCTCTCAGACTCTATTAATTTTTTTTCAGTCTATTTTTTAAATTTTTCTGTATAGATTGGGTACTTTTTCTGTATAAATTGGGTCTTCCAGTTCATTGATTGTTCTGTCTCCTTTATTCTGCTATTGACCCCATCTATTGAGTTTATTCTGGTTATTACATGTATTGGGGTAAAATGTCACTTTGGCCTTTGGGGGAGTGGCACCTGGGGTTTGAACTCAGAGCCTCACACAAACCTTACAAGTGCTCTAACACTGGGCTGCACTTCCAACTCATTTTTATTTTTTATTTTGAGGCAGGGTTTTGCTAAGTTGCACAGGCTGCCTCTGGCCTTGAGTTTGCCGTCTTCCTGCCTCAGTCTCCTGAGTCGCCTGGATTAGAAGCATGTGCCACCACACCTGGCCATTGTCTCTTCTTTACATCGTCTCTTTCTTTGCCGAGATTTGGTTTCTCATTGTTTCTAGTGTGTTTGTACGTTGCTCATTAAATCATTTTTACAGTGACTCTAGAAATCTTTGTCACATACTTCTGACATCTGCTATTTCACTGTCAAGTGCCTTTTATTCAATTTTGAGACTCACATGGTTTTAAATATGGCTAGTGGTTATTGACCAAAGCCTGAACATTAACTGATTTTAGTGAACACTCCTCTGGCAGGGGAAATTGGGGTGCCTTCTTCCTGCCAGGTGGGAGAAGACGTCCATGTTTCTTTCTTGGCCTCTGTTGACACTTGAAGAAGGAGGCTCCCTCTTACTGCTGGGCAGCTGTGGGAGTGCTGGCTCCCAGCAGGGCTTCTAGTGACACCACTCTGGTTGGGAGAGGTAGGTGGTGGTGGTTGTTAGGTGACTCAAAGCGACCCTACATACAACACGCTTCTCTGCTATTCATAGGGTTTTCAATGGCAGATTGATTTTTGGGAGTGGGTTGCCAGGCCCGTCTCCCAAGCCTACAGCACCTGGTGTTCCCAGACGGTCTCCCATCCAAGGACTAACCAGGCCCGACCCTGCTTAGCTTCCGAGATCTGACGGGATCAGAAGCCACAGGGCAACGGCTGCAGGCAGGGAGAGGTAGGAGTGCCTTGGTAATGTTTCTCTGTGGCCTCCACTGATATTGAAGTGGGAGAGGCTTCTTTGCCAAGAGGTGACAGTGGCGGTTTTGATTTCCACTCAGTGTCTTCAAAGTGGGTGGTGCCACTGCTGCCTGGCAAAAATGAAGCACCCCGCCCCCGCTCATCCTTTCTTTGACACTGGCTGAGCTGCCTCAGTACCGCTTAGTGAGGTTGGAGGTCTAGGCTCTCCACTCTGCTTTTGCTACTGTGGGTAAGGTCACAGGTTTTCCTGTTATGTCTGGCTACAGTAGAGTGATTATCATCTAAAAGTTTTCCACCTTTCCTGTTTGACTAGAGAGAACAGACTTTTGATGGGACTTTTTTGTCTGCCTGTTTGCACTTCTCAGTTTCTGGTTTCTTCAGCTTTAACTCTGAGACACGTGAAGCAGAAAGAGAACTCAGGGAGTTTCTGGGTCCTGAGTGCCCTGGCTTGTGTGACTTTTCTCTACCTTTGAAAATATTTTTTCCCTCGTTTTAATACGTCGTGTCCAGGGTATTTAGTTGTACTTGATAGGAAGAAGAGGGGTATCCCACAGGTAGAATTTTGAAAGCATTTGTACATCGTTCAAAGCACCTTATTAGGCCTTATTCTTTCTAGTGAATCTAACTATGGAGAAATTCTTGGAGGTAAACTAATGCAAAAATAGGCTTACATTTTAAATGTACTTTTATCGTGATTAAGTGTCATTTACATATTATGATAATTTTTAAATGCCAGTTCTTATCAGAAATATACTTACCCAGTGAGTAGTTTCATTGGTATCAGAGCAGTGATAATCAAACAGTATTCAGAAATTTTACTACAGGATATAATTATATGTCGTATTAATAAAATGTTATATAAATATCTTACATATCTATATATAAGGTATGAATAAAATTTGAATATATTAAAACAGAAACTACATCATGACTCAGGAAAAAAATTGTATAAGGCATGTCTAGATTCCAATATAATTGATCCAATAAATATGGAATCTCTGTTTCTTTTTTCTGATACCTTCAGTAAATGATTAACCGTATTTCTTTTTGTTAGGGAATGTGATGGAAACGTATGATATTTCACACTTTTTATTTCAAATATTTTAAGTGGAACTAACATTCTAGAACATGTAGAAATATTTGTCATTGAAACTCAGCTAATTTTTTTGCAGTACTCTGGTACTCAGTATCTCATATACAAATACAAAACCTTTAAAAGTATCAATTTTTATTAGCCAATTGATAGATTTTTGTTTTCCCCAAAAAATCATGTGGTGATCACAATGGATTATCTTAATAGTAATTGCTTTATAGTTCTTCATTGCATTATAAATATTAAAATAACTTTTTTCTAGGTACAGTGAAGGTGAAATTCGATTTAACTTAATGGCCATTGTGTCTGACAGAAAAATGGTATATGAGCAGAAGATAGCAGAGTTACAGAGACAACTCGCAGAGGTTTGTGGCCATGTTTTTAAGTGTGAAGTGCTAGCTTAGTTACTCTCTCAGAGCAAGTACTTACTGTCTTTTGCTTTTTAAAAAGTAGGCTTACTCAGATATCCTGAGCTGAGGTGAGAATAACAACTCTGGATTCGGACTACTGAGATTTACTTACTGGCTTTACCACTTAGCGTGTTTCTGTTTCTTCATATAGCATGAGGATAATAGTATTTACCTTATAAGGTTGTTGTGGGGATTAAATGAGACAATCTGTATAAGCCACTTAAAGCAATGACAAGTAGTAAATACTAAATAAAGATTAGCAATAAACTGCTTTAACTATTTACTATTATTTTGTTATACAGTTAGGCAATTTCGAATATATTTCTCAAGGAGTTAATTGGTTATATTTAAACCCACATATAATCTTTAGTGGTCTTTATGATTACATTTCATAGTAAATATGATTGAAAAAGAGAATTAATAGTAGACAGAATCTTTTTTATAATCCTTTCATCACAGTTTCTTAAAAGTATATTTGAACAAGTTTTGTGGCTTAGTAGAAGGTAACAGCAATATTTTATATTATAATCTAGGTAGTTTTTAAGTAAAAATTTACATGGATTATTATAGAATACAGAAGTCTGGAAGATATTGTTTAGGTCTTTTGTCCTTTACTTTTGTAGTTATTAGGCTAATATATTGCCCCTACATAAAGTAGAAATTTGAAAATAATTGTACTTTGCTAACATTTAACACCTGTAATCCCAGCACTTGGGAGGCTGATGCAGGACTATCGACGTAAGCTCAAGGCCAGCGAGGTCTACATAGCAAGTTTCAGGACAGCCGAGTATTCCCAGTGAAACACTGTCTCAGGAATGAAGAGAGTATTCTGGACTTAAGTCTCAGTCATTAGGGTGTGCTTTTTTTCTTTCTCCTAAGGAGGAACCCATGGATACAGATCAGGGTAATAACATGTTAAGTGCTATTCAGTCAGAAGTTGCCAAAAACCAGATGCTTATTGAAGAAGAAGTGCAAAAATTAAAAAGATACAAGGTATGTTTTAAAACTTATGTTCCTTCAATGTTTTAGTAAGAAGCAGCATATTTTGAAATAAAATTATGCTGAACTTGTTTTCTCTTCCATCATTTATCAGTTTCTTCAAAGAGTGTGAAAAGACAAGGAAACTGAATTTTGCATAACTTTGCATATGGAACTTAGGATATTTGTCACGTGTATCATAGTAATGAAAGAATTCTTTTTCATTTTAAAATAATGTGTTGATTCTTTGGCACCATACAAAAAGAAGTAATGTGATTTCTTTCTTTTTACATTTTTTAAAAGTGTCATTAAGAACAGGTTTTAACCTACTGGATGCTTCAGTTCACTGCAGTTATTATTCTTGCTCACATTATCCCATCTTTGCCCATTGGGAGCCACTTCAGGCTGTTTCCCAAGTCTTTTTTGACATAACACCTTTACACTTGGATAGTTTTCTTGCCTTCTAGTGCAACAAGATGTTTCAGAATCATCTCACACATGCCCTGCTTCTGATGTGGCATCACTCATATTTCCAAAAGGTCCCAAGTTGGTAAATCATGGTAAAGATTGATGTCTAAAAACCTCTGTCTGGCTGCTGAGGGTACTCAGTACTACTGACTGGTGATTGCCTCTAGGCCTTTCCAAAGCTGAGAGATACATTTGTGTTTCTTGTTTTTGAAAAAGATAAATAAAATCTGAAATCTTATTCATATTCAAACCTAGGATTAAAGAGCTTTGTACTTGTAGTTAAGAATTTGCATTTCTTCTCTTATATTGAAAATCTTGGTTCCTAACAACTTTAGCTTAATTACTTATTTGCTTTATGATGTATAGTATATGAAAAATGTGTGTGTGTGTGCTGTATATAAACGTTCAGAATAACTGTCAATAGTGTTAATAACAACTGAAAAATTTTTTCTGAAGTTTTATTCCTTAGGGCATATCTAGACATGCAACCAAATCACTGTTTTAAATTCACTTAAAATTTTTGTCTCTTTTTACTCTCTAGTTCTTAGATTTTTTTAAAGTTCTGATTTAGTTTTGTTTAGTTATATCAAGTATTTATATACTTCAGAGTCATAGAAAAGGAACAGTGTCTGTGATACCATTCTCCTTCACTTGCAGTCTGTCCAGTGAACTTTTTCAGAGAGTGTGCAAAGAGAAGGGAACTTTGAATTTTGCATAACTGTGGATATGGAACTTAGGATGTTTGTCATATGTGTTATAGTAATAAAGGGATTCTTTTTCATATGAAGCTCAGTTGAAGGCAAGGACTTTTTCCTCTTTTCTTTTTCTACCACAGTGTCAGCCTCATGCTTTACATCATCCTTAACAGCCAACAAATGCCTATTAGATAAAATTAATGGACCTTCAACTAGTAAGATTTCCTCAGATGGGAGTGGTAGGAGTGTGCAGGCCCAGAGTATTCTAGGCAGAAGAAACGAAGGGCCAGCTTCATGGGGACAGGAAAGAAAGAGATGGTAGCTTCATTTCTTATATTTTTAAAAAGCCCAAACTACCGATTATTTATAAATTCTTGCGGAGGGTTATTATGTAATTAATTTTTAAATCTACCAAAAATAAAACACAAATTTTCAGAATCTTTGCCTGCTACTTGCTTGGGAATGCTTTGTTTTAACACAGGTAAGATGGTTCTCATACTGACATAAAATGAGCACATTAATATTTAATTTAATTGACTCCAAGATGTCAGAAGTACATCAAAAGAGATGTCAAACACACTCAATTTTACGTGAAGTGAAGGAATGTTGAAATGAATTTACGAAGGATACAGCTTTTTTCTATGAAAGAACAGCACTCAGTTGAACCTCTACTGGACAGAATGTATTACAGCTCAGGGGCGATGAGGGACTGGAATCACATTCTCCCCCACCATCCCAAAGACATCTCAGAGAAGGACTGTTCTTGACCACAAAGTGGGTGCCATTAAACTTGGCCTGACTGAGAAGTTGCATAGGTGTAGTAACAAGAGTATTAATTTATCATGAAGACCTTCTCTGATAACTTGGGTTTTTATAAGTAACCTTCTGTTGGACTTTTCAGAGCCTCTGTTTGGTAAGCTGAGGGTAGGAAGCCATGCCCAAGAAACTCTCACCACGTGTTTATAAGCCTTTATTGGCAGCGGGAACAGAATCTCATTAGTTCTAAGATTCTTTTCTTACAAGAATGGGGAATTTCATTCCATTTCTGTTTTAAATTGGGTATAAAAATACCAGAAAATTCAAAGGAATAGATAGTGTGATTTGATGTGTTTTATTTTCAGATTGAAAATATCAGAAGGAAGCATAATTATCTACCTTTCATTATGGAATTGTTAAAGACTTTAGCAGAACACCAGCAGCTAATACCACTTGTTGAAAAGGTGAGTATTTAATTGATGAATACTTAACGTTAAGTTTAGAATCTTCAAAATTTAAAAAAAAAAAAATTGGCATGAGTGGAGGTCAATTTCTTGAAGTTTTTTTAAATTTTTATTTTGCTTTTGTCTTTTATTTTGCTTTTGTCTGGTGTTTATATTCTGCAAGAATTAGTTCATCCTAACATTGTAAAATAAAAATGAATAGTTGTCCCCACTTTCTTTAGCCTTCCGGAATTTTTAGTGTCTAGAATTCAGTTTGTGCTGTATTAAATAAAAAATTTAAAACACTGTACTCTTTTTGAACAAAAATAAAATTTTTCAGTTAATCATTGAAATAATAGGTTTTTTTCCTATTTAATTTGGCAAAAATGAGAATTGATACAGAATTTAGAACCAGAATGGATTTTGTTGGGAATATGAGTAGTCTGTACTACGAAATGGCCTTTTTCATTCCTAACCTGATGTCTTTTCCACTGAGGGGTAACGCACATAAATTAGGGGAAAATTCTGCTTTCTAAGATGTTTTTCTTCAGTATAAGTCACTTAATAAAATATTTGTGGAATAAATGAAATGCAGTTTAGTTGTTTTTAAGTTTAAAGTGTAAATGACGGTTTCTGAGCATGACCATCACTGGATACTCTTTAAAATACGTGTTACCTGGCCCCTCCCCAGATATTCTGATATAGGGAAAGGAATCTTTAATAAGTTCCCCAAGTGATTGTAATGCAACTGATCTGTGTACCACATTTTGAGAAACACTTTGAGAAGACACTACTAGGCAAATAAAAATTTGGACCATTAATTTAAAGACCAGAATACATGGTAGGTATATTTTTCTTATTAATTTTAAAGTTTACAAAGCAAAGATACATTTCATCTCAGCTGTTTCATATCATAAATTTCAAATAATATGAGTTAATAAAACTTTTGTGTTTATTACCTGAAACATGTGAGCCAACTTTTAGCGTTAAAAGCAAAAATTCTTGTAGAAGACTGCTAAATCTTCCCTATTTCACATAGGCTTTTCTGTTCATGAATCTCAGGCTATTCCATGATGGGAAACTGGTTTTGAAAGCTTTACGTTAACAGTGTACCAACACACAGGATTCTTTGTATGAAACACCATGAAATGTTTCTCTGTTAAAAATTTAAGCAAAATAACAACATACAATGTGCAAAATCATGTGTATATCAGATTTTTAATTTCATATAAATTTTATTAGGGGTGCATGCACAGATTGTAATGTATAAATTGCCTTAAAGTTGGTCTTTGAGTATAATTTTTTAGTGCAAATTAGGAAAAGTTCTGTTTGAGTTTTTCGTGACAGCGTATCTCCAGATTTTTTAAGAGCACAGAAAACAAAAGACTTTCAGTTTTGCATTAGAACCTTGATTAGTCAGTACACAGTATCTTGGACACAAGGTGGCAGTATGTGAATATCTAACATCAGTGGAATAGCAATTCTGTGTTCTTGTGTTCAGTTTTTTTTTGGAGAAAGGTAGTTACTGACCTTCCAGTTTGTGTATTGCTCAATGTTATTCTTTGGTAATATTACATAAGCAATATTGAAGTACATTTATTCCCTGTATATATGTATTATCTGTTATTCCTTCTAGATTTTGAGGGGATTCAGATTCATCATTTGGTTCAAATTCTTGAAATGTTTGAAATTATTCATCATTTATTTAGCTGCAGCTATGTTCCAGGCTGGGAGAAGGACATGGCAATCCACTCCCAAGGCAATCCTGAAAACAATCAGCCATTAAAAGCCCTGTGAGGGTCACTATGAGTCATACACGTCTGGACGGCACCTACAACAACATGTTCTAGGCACCCAGTCAAGGTCTAGAAATGTCTATATAATCAATACACATTCTTTTCTTAACAAACTCATAGTTTGGGAAAAAAGTAAACATAATTACAGTACTGTTCTGCATATTATTATTCTGATTAGTGCGCACATAAAGTCACACTGAAGATCTTGAGCAAGCAGTTAGCTCCTGAATAACTATAGCCACTTAGCATTTTACATTCACAAAATTTTAAATCTGTTTTTAGAATTTACTCCTTAATCTGTACTAATACATCAGCTTCCTTAACACAAATACATTTTTGTTTATCCTGTGTTGAAAGAAATCATTATGCCACAATGAAATATCACTTTTATGTAACCAAAAACAATGTAATAGGTGCATAAATGGAAATAGCAAAAACCTTGTTACCCTGTACCCCACTAAATTTACTAATTAAAAAATAAACATCACTTTTAATGCTCATGTTAACGACAAAGCAAGTTGAAAAACAGGTAGACTAGAATAAGATTAGATCTTATAACTACATACAATGTAAAGTTCTTATAGTGTTAGTGATTATTTACTAGTAATATATTTAAGAAGAATTACCTGTACAATTCAGAAATGAATTATTAGAATCCTTTCTTATGTCGTTTGTTGTTAGGTGCCGTCAAGTCGGCATCTCAATTATATGATTTAATAAATGTGTGGGCAGTCTACATTATATGTCTTTGCTTATTTAATTATGTTGTAAAGTTTATTACTTCATAAACCAGTAAATTCATTCTTGTTAATTTTATATCATTTTGTAAAGTATATTTACGAATCAAGAGGAAAGAAGTACATAATTTATTAAATCATGCCTAAAATAGAACTGTATTTTCATTATTTGAAAGCAGAAAACTTTGTATGAGATATGGTATATATATATGTATATATACACGCACACACACACACACACACACATCAAATTACAGATTATGCTTTTTAGTTTAAAGTTCTGATGTTAGGTACCTAATTGTATTATTTTATATGGTACTTATACAATAAAAATAAGTATATTTTGTAATAATTGTTTGTTCTTGATATAGTACCTAATTCATATCACTCAATTTTACCATATTATTATTGTATAATAATTGCTGCCTAATACATTGTAAAAGTTGTAATTGTTCTCATTAGCCTATTTTTTTAACTTAAGGAAATTCTTTTGTTTTTAAATGTATAATTGGAAAAATTTCATTTATTGGTTCCTTTCCAAAGACCAGCAGAATCAGTGTTACCTGACAGTTTGTTAGAATTGTAGAATCTTGGACATTTTAATTATTAAGACAGTTTGTATTTTAGTAGACTCCTAAGGTCATTAGTATGTATATTGAAAAGCAGTACTATAGAGTACACGTCTTTGACCTCTGTTGAAGTTTTAATACATAGTAACTATGCAATTTGGTTAAATTTGTTATCTGTGAGCTATGGCTTCTTCGTCTGTTAAAGACCAAGATAGAATTATTGTGTTCAGTCCATGTAATTTTTATGAGGGTTAAATGAAATAATGTGTGAATACTTTTTTTTAGGTTGCAGCAGACACATACTCCCTTAATACAGTTTATTGACACCACAGATACGTGTTCCCTCAGTGATATTTTATTAGATGCAAACAGATATGTTGAACTCATTTATTCAGATACGCAGAAAGTAATATAGAATTTTTCTAACACAGTTTGAGTAAGAAATGGACAAGTATATATTATTTTAGAATGCTCACGAATTTTACTTTTACTTTTACTTTTATGGAATTTTACTTTTACTTTTATGGAATGCATAGTTATGAATTTTTAATACAATTATAATAATACATTTCAGTTTCAGATAAGAAAGAACTGTAAGCCAAACATGATCCTTTCTTATTAAAGGCAAAGAATAACTTTATAATTTTCCAGAAGTTGTTGCACATCTCAAGTTATAAAATATACGGCTCCAGAAATCTTTTTTCAGAGACCAGGTCTCACTGTATTGTCCAGGCTGGTCTTCAGTGCTTGGGCTCATGTGGACCCGCTGCCTCAGCCTTCCAAATAGCTGAGACCACAGGCACACCACATCCAGCTCTAGGAGTTTTCTGTATAATGCATTTCAAACATTGTAGCTTGAGAACGCCCTCGTAGGCATGCTTTATTTCAATACAGTCTGAAACAGACTTTGAAGACTTTGTAATATACTACCTTTAATTTTTAGGCAAAAGAAAAACAGAATGCAAAGAAAGCTCAGGAAACCAAATGAAGAGGATGCTTTGGGACGTGTACACACTGCTTCTACGCTCATTTTCACGGAAACCATTAAGTATAAGGAAGACTGAGCAACATCCTAGCTGACTCAGTGCACGTTTGGCAATAGTTCCAGTCTGTCTCGTCTTTAATGCATGGATTCAAAAAATTCTTCCCTACCTGCATCATGTGCATGTACTGCATATTAAATAAAGTAATACTAAGAGATCTCTCCCCAATTCCATTATTTGACATTGGATCGGAGAACTCGTATTGGTACTCTGGATATATAACTACACCATGATGAACCCGGAAAATGCACAAGTGCTATTCTCTGCCTGTGTTTGTCCTAATTACTCTTTTGATTTGCTACCTTAAATACTTCCAATTTATAAATGTTGAATCTTAATTAAACTGGATCTTCTCTCTCTCTTTACCATTAATGGGAAAAAATCAATAGTTCTGTCTTTGATATATGTTTTAAGGTTCTTAAAACCTAATTTTATCTCATACCAATTGGATTTTGATGCAGATAAATTTTAAAGAACAAAAGTGTAATTTCAAGTGATTTTCACTTCTGCCAGTAGACAAGGTAATAAACATCCCAATTTTATTTTAGCAAACTTTTAAGTGTTTGGGGTTATTTATATATTGTAGAATTACTCTATGAAGGTTTGAATATTATGCTTCAAAACAATTTCAGGTGGTTGTTTTAAAAACAAATAAGAGTTCTGCTGTTACTTTCAATGTAGTGACTTTGTTTTCAAGCTGTTAATCTGTATCTTTTGAAAACTACAGGTTTGACAATTCAGGTTATCTACTTTTAAGACAGCTGGCAGAGGTAGGAGAGGATCCTCCTATGCACATTTGAACAAAGTTAGAACAGCCCACATTGTCCATGAGCGACGTCCAACTTACAGTGGATTTTTGTAATTGCTTTTGTGAGTTGATTTGATTTTTACTTTATAAGATAATACTGTAAAATATTCTTGCTCCTAATCTTCTTTTACAAGGTAAACTTTAAAGGAAATTTTATAAAACTTCTTATAAAGGAAATAATGACTTTTTTTCTTTGTCAGCCACATTTTTGAAGTTGATACAAGACTTTTTAAAAATTGTTCTATAGTTTATTGTAAGTTTAATTTATTAGGTAATGTAATTTATTAACTTCAACCCATTAATTTTTTAGGATTGTTTTAAAGCTTACTAATTGTGGTATTATTAAGTCATTTAGAAGTGACGGGGAGAAACTTGGGGCAAAATTGAATAGAAAAATTAATGAAGTCCTTTTCACACATTGTTTTAGTTGAAGGCAATAAAGAAAAAATATATAGCATTTCAGTTATTTGTGGGTAAGTATATTTTCCTCTTGACAAAGTAATAATGGAGTTTCAGAGCTGTGATACAATATTTAAAAAACGTTTCCTGAGGATTATTTTAGACTCGTCTTGATCTCATTCATTTCAGCTTAATTTCTGCACTTTTATTGAGGCTTAAATTTTATAAAGCAGTACAAGAATTATTGTAGAAATAGTATCCAGTGATTAAATAAATCAGGGGAATAGAAGAGAGAACTTTACTAAAAACAGAATCATATTCATCTCATCACTTGATTTTTGGCAAAGGTGGCAAAACAATCCAACAGGGAAGAAGTCTTTTCAGTAGGGGAACCAAAATAGAGTAGTTGGGTGTCCATATGGAAAAAAATGACCCAGGACCCCTACCTCACAAAAACAAATCTGAGTTAGAGCATAAGTCCAAGTGTAATAGCCAAAAAATATAGAGATTATTTGAACAAAACATGGTAAATATCCTTGTGACTTGGGATAGCCAAAGGTTTCTTAAGTCACAGAAAGCAATAAGCATAAAAGATCCAAAATTAGAATCCATTGAAATTTAAAAATTATCATCGTAAGACAGTTAACAAGAGTAACTAGTGTTAAATAATGTTTTACAAATTGCTTTATGAAACTAGGTTAATAGGCATAAGGATTTTTTGTTATTAATAGAATTCTGATCAAATTCCTTGATAGAATTTTCCACAGTTTAAGAATGGTTCCTTTTATGTTTCCTTGATGATTGCAAATGCATTGTGACAGATCGTGGTTCTTTGTGCTTGTGAATAAAGAAGTGTGACCTTTGCTTGTGTTGGTGCTATATATTGCTGGTTTGAATCTAAGTCACAAAGATAATGGTAGAGAAAATGGAGGATTGACAAGCAATCTAGATATAGACAAATGTTTGTTAAGTGGATTTTTAATTTTTTTTTTTTTTTTTTGAGACGGGGTCTCACTGAGTGTCCCAGGCTAATCTTGAACTCATGATCTTCCTGCCTCAGCCTCCCAAGGTGCTGGGGTTACAGGCATGTGTCATCATGCACGGCTACGTAGATTTTTTTTTCTTTTGAAGAAATATTTGGAAAGAAAGTCTTTTTTGCTTATTTTACTTTTGCATTATCTTTTCTAAAATCTCATTTAAAAACTGGGTAGGCGAAGGCACTTCCACCATGTTTTCTGCTTTTTAAAATAGCCAATTCCATGGGATATACTTCTACCATAAATAAAGAAAACTTGCCAACAGCTGCAGCCCTGGCTAGGCTCACCTATGTTTAGTTCCCGAGGCAGCTGCCCTTTCTCTAGCAAAGAGCAGTCAGCTCAACTGTGCTACCAGAGCAGACAAATATTTGTTCTGAGATCATGACTAGGGGCCGTTGCTCCCCTTGCACAACTGTGAGACCTGCTTCTGGATTACATGCTTCGTGCAGATTAGTACCTTTTGTTAATCCTCCTAATTGCTTATTTGTTAAGATGCACTCAATGCTTTGTTTTGTTTTGTTTTGTTTTTTTCTGTAGGAAGATTCTGTTTCTTTTGTTTAGAAAAAAAAGTGGGGGAGGTTAAGGTATTCTTAAAAAGAACTGGAGGAAACAAGTAAGCAAAAATAATTATGCTGTGCATTGTTTTGCCAGCCATGACGATGACCGCATGAACATCTCTGTGTATTTAGTGATCTTCTTTCCTTAAACATACACCATGTTTCTGTGTTTTAGTCTTGTATAACCTCCCCATTCTCTGTTGTAGTTATGGAGGCTGCATGTTAAAATTCAGTGACATCGCAGGTTTTCAGTTTTGTGTCAGTGATGACCTGTAGGAATTAAATCATGCTAACTGCTTTGAAAGGGCTGGTGTTTAGTCAGTTGGTGGAGCACTGCTATGCTGTCTCTGAGGCCCTGGGTTCATCCCCAGAACCACAGAAAAACAGAGAAGGACCTGGCAGCCCATTCCCGAAACAATCCCCCAAACATTGATAACCCTGTGAGTAGCAGGGAAGCACTGACCTAGTGCCGGGCATGGAAGTGTCAGGGAGTTTTTCCTTCTGTTGTACATAGGGTCACTATGAATCAGGCCAGATTCGGCAGCACTGAACAACAGCAGCAAGCTACTTGAAGAGGAATGAAGATTAATGTTGAGGATTTTGAAGCTCCTGTCCAGTTCCTTATAAAGTCATTGGAAGGTTTGGAGGAGTGGGCTCAAGAGTGGGTGTCTGGACTTGCAGCAACGTATCTCATACTGGCCCAGGACGGGATCTCCTACCTCTGCACCAGTGAAGTCAGAACATGTTGCAGTAGCTGTGTTCCAAGAGGGAAGAACCTGCTGAAACTACCTGTGGACACTCTGGATGCACGCTGGAATGCAGGAAAATGCTGCCTCTCCACAGGTAAACGTAGGTAGAAACAGCTGGAGTAACACTCAGATGGCTTCTCCGTCACTTTTGCCTTTGAGCTCTTCCTCAGTCTTCTGAAAGGGTTTCTGGGAAATTAGGTTTTAGCTTTCCAGTTTGCAGCATGGGAAGATATACTAGAGGTTGGAACAGAAGCTGCATGCAAATCTATTCAGTCACATTATTACACTCTACATCAAAACAAATACTTTTTTTCCTGTTGGCATAATGAATACATATTTATTTTATAAAAATACAGAGAAGAAAAAAAATAAGATCTAATACCAATATTCAGAGGCAGTGAAGTGTATTTCTCCAAAGAATATGTACATTTATAATCACATACATGCATAGAGTTTGTAAAGAAAATATTTGTTGCATACTGTTTCCACAAACTCAGTGTCAGTAAATACACTTAGAACCCATCTTGTGGTAGTCACCTACTATTACATTATGTCGATACACTCTAATGTATTTCACAAGCTCCATGGTAAAGAATAAAGCACAGAAACAAAATGGGCAAACTGGATACTTTCTTCAGAGTAAGTTCTTTTTTAAATTAATGTGAAGCCCCGAATCAGTTAAGCATGCGTGTTATTTAATTTGTTCTTTTTTCATATATATTTAACTTGCCCAAATCCAATGACAGATATGGTAGAGTCATGACTTCTAGCATACTTTTTCCTTTTTGTTTTTTTTACTTGGTTGTATTACCTCTTAGCAACTGTTCAGTAATACATTCAACTGATATCTGAGTTGCTCTAGATGATGGAGGTATAGTAGTGAACAAAATTAAGCCCCTGCTCTTATGGTGAGACAAGATAGAAACAAGTGTGTGGTGTAATTTTTCAAGTAGCAGTAAGAACTATAAAAATTAGAGCAGGGGACAGAAGGGTAGGGAAAGCTGGAGGTTTTTATAAGATGGTTATTGAAAATCCCTTTAAGATATTTAAAAAGAGACCTAAATGAAGAGAATCTTCTCTGAAGTGCTGAAACAGCACTGTAAAAGTGGATCGCAACCAGAATCAAGTAATTTAGAATACTAACCTGCACTGCCCTGGTGTGAGTCTAAAATGTCAGCCAAAGGTCATGTGTTTTAACATTTAGTCCCCAGCTGGTGGTGCTGGAGGCTGTGGAAACTTTGGGAGACAGGCTCCAGCTTTGTGGAAGTAGATCACTGGAGGTAGATCTTCAAAGGTTTTTATCTGGAATCCCAGTTGCTGTCTTGACTCTGCTTCCTGATTCACTAAAATATAAGGTTGGCTGCTTCCTGCCCTGCTGCCTGCTGCTCTGCCATGCCTTCTACCATTATGGACTGACCCTCTAACCATGTTGTTGGTGCTGTGGAGTCAGGTCTGACTCATAGCTACCCTCTGTACAACAGAATGTAACAGTATCCGAAACTGTGCCATGCTTGGCATTATGTCAGTGCTTCTCTGCTATTCATAGGGTTTTTGATGGCTGATTGTTTTGGGGGTGGGCTGCCAGGTCCTCCCAACCATGAAGTCCCCAACAGATCATCCTTCCCCTTGGTTTGTTTCTCCCTGCCACAGTAATTATTAAGCTGATGAATACAGAAAATTCATGTTAGAGACTGGTTGTTGCTGTGCAGAAACCTGACCATGTGGTTGTGAGGCTTTGGAAGGTGTTTGAAAGAGTTTGAAGAAACAGGTGAGAGAAGCCCTTGAGTGCTGTAAACAGAGTTTGATGGCAGGTTCTGGTGAACATTTGGAAGACCAGAATGATGCCACCTATAGAAATGTGGGTGGGGCTCACATTTCTATAGAGAAACTCTTGGGCATTAGAATAGAGGAGAGTGTCTGCAGTTTGTCCATGTCCTAAAGGTCTGAGTGAGGCTGAATGTAAAAGCAATCTACTAATTAACCTGGTGGAGGAAATACCACAAGGGCAGGATAATGTTGAGGCTATGTTGGTTGCTTTCTGTGTTTAGCCAGATTTATGATGAAAAAAACAATACAGAAAATGACAACAGGATTGGAAAAATGTACAGTTTAAAGAGGGGAAAAAAGCTGCAGCTTATCTGAGGTTCCTGTGAACAGAGCTGGTTTGGGCAAGGTTTGCTAAAGAGATACACCTCAGTAAAGAGAAGCCTCGAACCTTTCCTTGAGACAGTAGAAATGCCTTGCAGGCAAAATAGGTGTTGGCCAGGCCCCTCCTGTCAAAGGATCTTGAGTGTAAAATGGCAAACTCATTTAAAATACTTTCATTTGAAAAGAAAATGGCTGAAAAGCAAATGCTTCTGGGATGCCTTGTTGCAGAGGAGCTATCCAGGGAAGATGTTTCTTGACCTGCACACAGAGGCCACTGCTGTAGCTACCACTCAAGAGCCAAGCTACCACTCAAGCTGGCAGCAGTCCTTGGTGTCACCCATGTCGAGCTGCTTTTACAGTTACACAAAATATAAGAGTAAAGTGCCATTATATGTTGGAAATATGTCACTTGCTTTTTGTTTTTCAGGGGCCCACAGCGAAGTTTGCCTGGAGTCACGTCGGAGACTTGGACTTTGGAACACAGTGAGACTGTTAGGACTTGACGTTGGAGTGAATGCATGCTGCATTTTCTGATGACCATGACTTTGGGGGCCAGGGGTGGAGGGTTCTGGTGTACATCTAAGTGTCCTCCAAAGGTCATGTGTTTGGGCATTTGGTCCCCAGCTGGTGGCACTGTCCAGGGAGGTTAGGGGTCTCTGGGAGGCAGGATCCAGCTTTGTGGATGTAGATCACTGGGGACTGTGGAGGTTTTTACCTGGAGCCCGGGTTCTGGTTGGACTCTGTTCCCTGCTCTTGACCTGTCAAGATGTGACGTGAGGTTTCCTGCCATGGCTGCTTTGCCACCACACTGTACGCCTGCCCTACCTCTGTGGACAGAAATTCTCCAACCATGACCTCCCAGTAAATCTCTCCTCCCCTAAGTTTGTTTCAGTCAGTTTCTCTATGACAGTGACATACTTGCTAGTTAACACAGCAATTATGTCTGACAGCTAATGGGTTTATGAAGGTTGATCTGAGTTGTCAATGTGAAAATAAGTTGAAAAAAAGTTATATGAAGAAAAGCCTAGGGCAACTTGTCTATGTACCTTTTAGGTTATTGATATTTTACATAATATTTTTCTCTGACTCTTGTACTAATGATAATATAGCATTGACTAAACCTCAAACCTAGTGGGGGAAATCTCATGCAGGTGTGTTTTTAAAAACAATTTGAACTCCTTTCATCATGATTAAGGATGATAACATTAAAAGTGAAACAATGAAATGACTAGTAACTGCAGCAGAATATTTTATTACTTGGGAATAGAGAAAAAGCTTCTTAAAAAAGAAATAAAGCATTAAAAAGGAGAAAAATGCTTGACTATATAAAACTTCATAATTGGTATACATCAGATGCTGTAAAATCTTAAAAGATGGGAGGTCAACAAGTTAAATTTGTAATACATAATGAAATATGTTATACATATATACATTTATATGCATGCACACACACACGCGTACACACACACACACACGTATGTATGTATGTGTTATTGTTAGGTGCCATTGAGTGGGCCCACCTCATACAACCCTATGTACAACAGAATAAAACACTTCATGACACTGTGCCATACACACGACCCTTTTTATGTTTAAGCCCATTGTTGCAGTCACTGTGTCAAGACATCAACTAAAAGGCCTTCCTTTTTTTTCGTTGATCTGTGACTCTCCTAAACTCCAGGGGATGGTGCTTCCTTACAGTATGTCCAAAATATGTAAAATGTAGCATAGCCATCCTTGCTTCCAAGGAGCACTCTGATTGCACTTCTAGGACAGATATGTTGGTTCTTTCAACAATCCATGGTACATTCAGTATTCATCTCCAGCACCATAATTCAAAAGCATCATTTCTTCTCCTGTCTCCCTTATTCACTGTTCAGCTTTCACAACCATAAGATGCAACTGAAAATACCATAGCACGAGTCCGGCATACCTTCGTCTTCAATGTGACATCTTTGCTTTTCAAAACTTTAAAGAGTTCTTTTGTAATAGCTTTTCCCAATATAATGAATCTTTTGATTTCTTGACTGCTGCTTCTGTGGGTGTTGATTGTAGAACCAAGTAAAGCAAAATCTTGAACCACCTCAGTCTTTTCTCTGTTTGTCATGGAGTTGCTTACTGACTCAGTTGTAAGGAGTTTTGTTTTCTGGATGTTGAGGTGCAGTCCATACTGTATGTAGACTGTGTTCTTTGATCTTCGTAAGTAAATGCTTCAAATCCTCTAGTTTTAGCAAGCAAGTTTATGTCATCTGCATAACGTAGGTTGTTGATGAGTCTTCCTCCAGTCCTGAAGCCACATTTTTCGTAAAGTATAGCTTATCAAGTTATTTGCTCAGCATAGGTATTGAAGAGGTATGGTGAAAGGATAGACCCTTGACACACACCTTTTCTGACCTTAAACCAGGCAGTGTTTCCTTGTTCCGTTTAAACTACTGCCTCTTGCTCCATGCACAGATTCCTCATGAGTACATTTAAGTGGTTTGGTATTTTCACTCAGTGTTATCCGTAACTTGTTGTGATCCACACAGTCAAATCCCTTTGCATAGACAATACAACCTAGACATCTTTTTGATATTCTCTGCTTTCAGCCAATATTCGTGTCACATCAGCAATGGTGTGACTGAATACCCTTTTCTGATTCCAGCTTGATTTTCTGGCAGTTCCCTGTTAATACACTGCTGTAGTCACTTTTGAATGATCTTTAGCAAAATTTTCTTGAGTGAGATATTAATGATATAATTTGATAATTTCCACATTTGGTTGGATCCTCTTTCTTGGGAATAGGCACAGATGTGGATCTCTTGCAGTCAGTTGGCCAGGTAGCCATTTTCCAAATCTCTTGCCATAAACAGGTAGCTCCTCCAGTGCTGCATCTGTTCATTGAAACACCTCTATTGCTATTCCATCAATTCCTGGAGCCTTGTGTTTCACCAGTTCCTTCAAGGCCCTTCTACATCATCCTTCAGTACCGTTGGCTCCTGATCATATGCATCCTCTCGAAATGGTTGATCATCCTACAGTTCTTTTTGGTATAATGACTGTATTCCTTCCATCTTCTTTTGATGTTTCCTGTGTCATTTAATATTTTCCTTGTAAAATCCTTCACTACTGCCACTCAAGGGTTGAATTTTCTTCACTTCTTTAAGCTTGAGAAAAACAGAGCGTGTTCTTCCCTTTTGGTTTTCTACATCCAGCTCTTTGCGCATGTCATTATATTTGACGTTGTCTCCTCTAGTTGCCTTTTGAAATCTTTTGAGTGCCTTCCAACCTGGGGGCTCATTTTCCAGCACTGTATCTAACAGTGCTTCTCTGCTATTCGTAGAGTCTTCAATACCTAGTTATTTTGGGAATGGGCTGTCAGGTCCTTCTCCCTCGTCTGTCTTAGTCTGGAAGCTATGTCCACCATGGGTGGCCCTGCTGGTATCTAATACTGGTGACACAGCTTTCAACATCACAGCAACACAGAAGCCCCCACGGTATGGCAAACTGACAGACAAGTGAAGGAATATATATTAGAAATACAATCAATGTCTAATGTACAGAGAGCTCCTATCAAAAAGAAGGGCAGGGGAAAAAACTTAGAAGAAAAATTGGCTAGTGATAATCAGAGGCAATTCATAGAGAAATTAAAATGGCTAATGACATCATAAAAGATGGTAAATTTTACTATTGATCAAGAAAATGCAAAGTAAAATAACAAAGGAGTGCCTTGACTTTCTTTCTCCCCCTCCCCTTTCCCTTCTTACCCTGCTTTCTTTCCTCCCTCCCTCTCCTCCTCTTTCACATGATCACCTATGATGATCATCTGTATACCTCCTTTACACACTTTCGCTATTCCCATTGGGATAATTTTAGAGGCAAAAATTACATTAGCACTGGAATTGTACATTGGAGGTGCTCATCTGAGAAAACTCTTTGGGTTTATTAGGAACGTTCTAGGAGACACTAATGACCTTTGCTGAGTTACTAAGGAATGCTCAGAGGAAGTGGTAACCATGAGCTCTGGGATCCAGTGGCTCCCTGAGGGCTGGTAATTACAATTTTGATTAGAGGCTAATAAGCTATCCAGGGCCGTGTCTCCTAGTGAGGTTACCAAAGTCCAAGATCTGACCTTTCAGCTTATGTTTTGAGTATGCTCATTGAAAGTGGTAAGACTTTGGTTAGTTAAGCCAACTTAATAAACTTGCAGGAAACTAATACACACCTGAAAAATACAAGATATTAATTTACTTTGTAATTACAACTGACAGCAGACCAGACATTCCTATTAGCCTATCAGTATATTCTTTCCTTGGAAGATAAACTTACCAAGGAAACCAAATTAAGACCAGAAGGTTGATTGACTATAGAACTGTCTAAAGGAAATTGTTTCTTAGAGATACTGGTTGTGATAATCTGTGACATGTTGCTGGACATCCACCAAAGCTGCCTGTTCCGTGACACTGCTTCTCATTCGAAACCTTACTGCATCCTTCCCTTACACGGTGCTAGAGAGAGCATGACATAATCATGACTTCTGGTTGACGTTTTTCCTGCTTCCTTTCCCATGCCAGCAAATGTTTTCAAAAGTGTTGTAACTTAAATCTGTATTGACTTCAAGACTTTATTCTAATCTGGCATTTTACTGGCATCCAGAGAGCTTCCTTAATCTAATTTCTTAAAGTGTCTCCAGGTTAGAGTGTTATTTCTTATAACCTATACAGCATCCTAGCTAGAGTTTAGCTCAGCTGGTAGAGTGCTGCTCTGTGCTCTCTGAGGCCCTCAGTTCAATTGCCAGCACCACAAAAACAAGAGAAGGACATGGCAATCCACTCCTGAAGCAAACCTGAAAATCAGCCATTGAAAATTCTGTGAGGGTCACTATGAGTCAGACTCGATGGCACCTAACAACAATAACATATAACATTTGCCTGCAGCTGTAGGACTGTGGCATTTGATCCCATCAGATCTCAGAAGCTAAACAGGGTCAGGCCTCGTTAGTACTCAAATGGGAGACCGTCTGGGAACACCAGGTGGTGTAGGCCTGGGAGAAGGTCCCAGCAACCCACTCCCCCAAAACAGTCAGCCATTGAAAATTCTACGAATAGCAGAGAAGCGCTGACATAGTTCCTGGCATGGCACAGTATTGGGGAGTGTTTTGTCATTTGTACACAAAGTCATTATAGGTTTGTCCCGACTGGACGGCACCTGTATAAACAACAAGAATGTAACATCTATAAATGAGGAATTGGTGTTTCTGTTCTAATGTGACCAATATGACCTTTCTTAAGGTCTCGTTCCTGAAATAGCCTGTGTCTAATTTATAAATTTGGAATGTCTTGCACACTTACTGCAGGAAGTTTTTCCTCTTGCAGCACACAGGGAAGCGTTGCTAATCAGTGAACATCCTGGGTGATGCAGTCCCCCATTCAGAGTTTAGGTGGACATTTACTTGAATTAACATTTGCATTTTTAAGAACCATAGTTTGCCAGCTAAAGTGCCCTCATTACATCTTCCCTCAGTGACTTGGTCGCTCTAGCCAGGACCACTATTCTGCACTTTCTTGCCAACTTCCTTGAAGTGGGAAAATAACTTCACGGTTAAGATGCTGAACTTTGTGCTCCATGTTTTATCCTCAGATGGTGACCATGTATGGCATTGCAGTACGTTGGAGGACGGACAGACTGATGCACTTGTGTTTAGACCTGGAATTCTCATCCAGTTTTGCTATTAACTATTGTATGATCTTGCTCTGCATTTTATCATCTGCTCAAATGTACTTTGTCCTTCGTTATAAATTTCAGGTAGCATTTGCACAGCAAACAGGTGGCTTGCACATCTGTTTATGTGATTGAACCTTTAATCAAATGTTGCTCTATTAGTCTTCATTGTATTAGACAAGCACATGCGGGTGCACACATACACGTCTCTATTTTGTTCTCTCATTGAGTCTAAATATAAGAAATCAGGCTTATAAAACTTAAAACCCACACATTTCAAGTTCTAAAAAAGTCTGGTCATGTTTTTAAAGCTTATTCCTGAAATTTATGCATCTATTTCCTCTCCATTAGCAATCTTATAAGCTTATAAATGTATCTATTGTTACATTTGTAAGCTTATAAGGAAAACAGTCCTTATAAGGAAAACAAAAAGGAAACAGTCCTTTTTGCTAATTTTCTAAAATCAGCCATTGAAAACCCTATGAGGGTCTCTCTAGGGACCCACCTGGGTGGCACCTAACAACAAAAACCACAAAGATAGTATAAAGAAGATTGAGCTCCTGGGGCTAGATGGCATTGCTGGGCTGCATCTGTCATCACCACCGACAGTGTGAATATGAAATGTCCCCCATAAGCTCAAGGGGTGAACACTTGGTTCCCAGCTGGTAGGGCTATTTTGGGAGGTAGTGGAAAGTTTATACCTGTTTATGTGCCCTGACTCCGTAGCCTACCATGTCATCCGTTACCCCCCTCTCTCTAATTGTTTTTAGAGTGTATCCTTTCCCCACCTTGCTCCAACTCTGGCAACTCTTCCGCAGTGCCCACAGTGTCATTTCCTATTTTCCTGCTTTCCTAAGGGTTCTCTTACGGATTTTCTCTCTACATATCTTCAATTGAGTGCTTAATTCACTTCATTTTATTCTTATTTACTAATGCATACATTAAAAAATTTAGGATTTGCTATTGGGAATGATTTCGGCTCAGTCTTATACATCTTTATGTGTACTGTGTCATTGCTTTTAGTTTTATGAGTTTGATTCCTTCTCTGGCCAAAAGTTATTTGTTTGTCTCTGAAATTTTAATTGGCTTGGTATTTGGTATCTATATTTTTCTGTTAATTGACTGATATAAATCATTGTCATCAGGAAATGTGGCCTGTGCACAATTTCGTCTTTTGGACTTATAGAGATTTCCTTTGTGGTCTACCTGGAATGTCAGTGTGTGATGTTGCAGGTTGATTGTGTGATTGTAAAGGGATGATGACATGCTAAGAATGCCTGAGCAGAAAGTTCTTTTTAAAACATCTTCACATAAAATCACAACAAAACTATGAAACGAGCAACATGGCTGTTTATACACTCCCATGTCATTTTCTCCATTTTCTCCTTCCCCTCTGGGTTCTTCCCAAGTGGAGGTGACTTTTCCTCTGGTGTCTCCATCTACGCCCATTTGATGATATTTTCTTAGCATAGTTGAGTAAGGACTGATTTGTCATCTGACTCATGGCTTGAAGCTCACCCGTGCTCCCACAGCGTCCTTAGGACCACCCTGTTACTCTCTCACCTTCTGCCCACATGCAAGGTGAGAGAGCTTCAGAACTAAGTTAGCCTATTTCCCATGGAGTCTTGGAGGAGACTTGCTGTCAATAATAAGCTACCCATAACTGTACCCAGGAAGAATCCACATTCCTGTGCAAGCCATTGTGCCAGCCATGAATGAAACGCCTTGTTAGACTTGTGCTCTGTCTTCCCAAGCTCCTTTCACACATCCCAATTGAATTATCATCTCCATTCAGTTCTCTCCCACACATATAATTAGCAGGTAGGAAGGCTTTAGTTCTGTTAGGAGATGTTTGGGGGCAAATCCGGTGACTTTCATGGCACCAGGTAACATTGCTTCTTCTCTAAGGGTGTTCTCTTTTCTTTGTTGTTGTTGTTGTTGTTGTTAGGTGCCGTTGAGTCGGTTTCTGACTCATAGCGACCCTCATAGGGTTTTCAATGGCTGACTGTTTTCGGGATTGCCTTGGGAGTGGGTTGCCACGTCCTTCTCCCATTTTTCCAGTGCTGGGAATTGAACTCAGGGCCTCAGAGACTGCAGAGCAGCGCTCTACCAACTGAGCTAAATCCCAGCCTTTTCTTTGTTAGGTGCTTCCATTCTCAGGGTTTAACTCACGCATCTACTTAGATGACTCCCAAGGTCTGGTTTCTCTCTCAGGTTCCTGCCCCACCACTTGCTGAACTTCTCTCTCTAGGTACACTTCTGGAATCTCAAGTGTGTCCCCGCCCCAAATAGGCTCACCTCTTTCCTCCTGACTTACCTGTTCCCTTACTGGTAACCAGTCACCAAAAATTCAGTGCAGTCCTCTGAGTCACCCTTTACCTTCTCTTCCTACACTCCGTGGCGGCTGCATGGAGTTAGTCCATCTTCGTAATGACTCATTATCTCACCTTTGCATTTCCACAGCTACCACCCTAATTCTGGCAGGACCACACTAAATCGTTAAGGTTCCCTCCTTCCCTGGACATCATTCAAATTAAAACTCCAGGGTGTATATTCACTGAAAGTGATTTTTTTGGTTTGTTTTCTTTGTGCTTTTCTCTACGTTCATCATTAGTGAAAAGAGTTCAGCTACTCTTTTGTTGTTAGGTGACATTGAGTCACATCCGACTCATAGTAACCTTACATACAACAAAACGAAACACTCCCTGACATTGTGCCATTCCTGCCACTGTGTCAGTGCTTCTCTGCTATTTGTAGGCTTTTCAATGGCTGATTGTTTTGTGAGTGGGCTGTTGGGTACTTCTTCTAAGCCTACAACACCTGTTGTTCCCAGGTGGTCTCCCATCCATGTACTAACCAGGTCCAACACTGCTTAGATTCCAAGATCTGATGGGATCAGACGCCACAGTGGTACCACTGCAGGCATTCAGTGGTTGAGTGCTTGCAAAAAACATGCGTGAGGACCCAGGTTCAACTCCCCAGTACTGAAAAATAACTAACTAAAAATAAGCTCTTTATAAATGTCATTGAAAATTATCAATATGATTTGCAATGGGAAGTTATAGCTGTCTTGTCCACATCTCTGAGGAATTCAGTCATTTTTCAAAATTATGTAATTTTTTTTTCATTTTAGATATTTTTGAAGTCTTATTTCACTTGTGAGATAGGAAAAAAACAGTTTATTAAATATGCCTTTTGAATGGAGAAACCGGAGAAAGGTGAATTTATATCATTTTCCCAGGGTGGTGAAGGTAAGTGTTAAACAGACTGTACTCTGCTATTTAAAAAAAAAGTTTTTATTATCTCAGTAGAGTGAATAACTTCTACTTGCTGCTGCAGAACATAAAACACTAAACGCCTCCCCTCTCAATTCATCAGACTAGAATATATTAATACGCTTTGGGTAACAGAAGTGTTTAGAAAATTTGAATTTTTGTGTGTTTGTTAGTTTCCAATTGTGTGTGCATCATCTTGGTACAGTTTGAGCTAGTTCTTCTAACTGTTTTCTGACGGGAATTAAAAGATTCCATTATAAGAATTATGTAGGGGAAACTTACATTTATTGATGCTTATATCTCAGGCCCTGTGTAGATTATACTTTATCTCAATTCATTTCTTTCAACAGTGTATGAGCCTAGAATTAGAATTCCCATTTTAAACAGGAGGAAATGAAACAAAACTTGGTTAACTGGTTATCTGAATCACCTAGCTAGAAAGTGGGGCAAAATCAGAATTTTACACAGGCCAGTCTAACTATAAAACTTCTTTCCTTTTCAGTACTTGCAGAAACCCATTTAGAATCTTCACTTCAGGAAATTAATCAGTGGTGTCGAAGTGTGTCGTTAGAAGGGTGGAAATTTTTCTAACCATGGAAGCACTACCACAGATCTAAATAAAGGTAGGCCTCCCCCTGCTAAAAATGTGACATTTGCCCATTGGAAAAAGTTTTAAAATTTAGAAAATATATAAAGTGTTTTTCCATTTTCCCAGCTCCTAAAGAACACTATCCATATTTTGGTTATTTCATAGATTTTAAAAATTAAAGAATGTTTAATAGATTAACTGGACTGAGGTAGAAAACTGAGTGTTGATGTTCTTGTTGGTTTTCCAACCCACTTCATAGCTGGTAGCCTTTACTCATAGCTGTTGGGCTTCTCTTTTCAAAGATTGGGAAGTAGGTTCCCAGCTCTACCTATAGTCTTGCAACATTGTAAGGACTTTCCTGTGAATAATTTGAGGAAAGCAGAGGTGAATACATAAAAATAAGGATTTATTACTAACTGTGCAACTGTGGGTTGTTATTGTTAGGTGTCATCAAGTCAGGTCCCACTTATAGCGACCCTGTGTACAACAGAACCAAGCACTTCCTGACACTGTGCTACACCCGGCACAATGTCAGTGCTTCTCTGCTCTTCATAGGGTTTTCAGTGGCGGTTGTTTCGGGAGTGTATTGCCAGGTCCTTCCCCCTAGCCTGTAGCACCTGGTATTCCCAGGTGGTCTCCCATCCATCCTTGGGTAGATGACACCTAAACTTGAGTCAAGAGGAGTCAATGTCCTTATCTGAAACAGGGGTTTTGATAGCACCTGAGTAACTGAGTTGTTGTCGTGGAGATGAGATGACATGTATTATGTAAAGCAGTTAGCACAGTTCTGGAAATAGTAAGCGCTCAAGGGAAGGTAGCTATTATTGTAATTGCTTCATGTGATATTCTGATTCAGTAGGTCAGGTGTGGAGGCAGAAACTTGTGTGATTCTGAAGCAACCTATTTCCTCTCTAGACATATTCACTATCTTCAATATTAGTAAAGTGAGAAAGTTTATAGACTCACATATGATAGCAGTTATGGTTTTCATACCCAGTGACTAAGGAAATATATAATGACAGTGTGGCCTGAATTTATTAATGCTTAAAATAAACTTCTGTATTTTAGTTCAATATAGTATATACATTTGAAAGTAGTAATAAGTGTGTATGTGACAGATTTATTTTTAGTCCCGAAACACAGTCCGTTTGGTATTCCAAATCTGTCTTAATACTGTATGAGGAAGTACCTTCTGGGCTCTGTGATTGCCAGGTCAGAAACCAGAGCACTACCTCGCTGCCAAAGAATTCTATGAGACATGACAGATGTGCACAGAGAGGAAAAAAGGCGGTGATATACATTTGGGAAATATGGGAAAGAGTGCACATTAGTCTTCCTCTGGGAGTTGATAAGTTATTAAAGGGTCTAAGAAGTCCCGAAACAATGACAGCTATTTAATTTTAGTTGATCTAGACTCTAGGTTCTAGAATTCCCCAACTTTATTTGACTATAAACACCATTACTCCCATCCTAAGCTTTTCTGAAACTAGTGTTCTGAGGAATACACTGAAAAATCCCCTCAGCTGTATGAGAACCAGGACCCTGCTTGTTATCTCTGTATTCCCAATCTGAGTATAAGACCTGACACAGAGTAATTTTAAAGAGAAGTAATTTAGACAAATAAATACTTCAAATATATAGAAAAGTACAGAGGGTGATAGGACTGATATCTATGGACCTATTGTCTGTCCATCTCTCTTTAGCTAAAATACATGTTACAAGGGAACAAAATATCTGTTTAGGTCATGCTATATCTCCAGCTCCTTGCATATGTAAATGTACGCAGGCATGCATTTTTTATAAACATACATTATATATTTACTCTTTGTACATTCAGTCCTCATATTAACTCATTTAGTGCTCATATAGCCCTTTGAAGTATAATGCTATTATTATCCTGATTGTACCATGAGACAGTGAAAGATCATAGGGCTAAGTGACCTGATCAGAGTCAAATAGCCAACTGGAATAGGAGCAATGAATTGAAATACAGTCTGTGCTTTTGATCACATACCGCACTGCTTCTTATTATGGGTACTTAATAAATATTTGCTGAATGAATGAAAGGTTAAATGAGGAAGGATTTAAATGACAATGGAAAAAAGACAGACTTACTAGATGTCTTTAAAGTCCAAGTCCTTATTTATAATCATGACTTTTATTACAATAGTTAATAATCATGCTCTAATTTATGACTTCTTGCAAAGATTAGGATGTGCTTTATTACCATGAGTAATTTTATTGCCCTGTTTTAATATTCAGAGAAGGTGTGGCACTTACAGAGAACACTTCCAACTCTTTTTCCTCTGTCAAGTAACAAAAGCAAATCGCATTTGGGGCCCTCCAAGACTACTTAAAAAGGTGAAATTCCAAGTGGGATCTGAAAATGACAGGAATGATGACACCAGGGCCTCCTTCAGCGGGCGTGGTGGTGTTCCACATTTCTGTCATCAACATTGGGAAAATCACTTTTGTTCCCGGATGAAAACAAGGAGGATCTTTTCTTTTCCACCTTGATTCAGGGAAAGCAAAGTGCTTTCAGAAAATTCCTCTTGGGACTATATAGTTCTGTTCTATCTTATTAATTTACAAAATAATTTATTTACTAAAAGTACAGGGTTAAGCCAGGGGCTACAGCACATGCCTGTAATACTGGCAACTCAGGAGGCTAAGGCAGGCCAATCATGAGTTTGAGGCAGAGGCAACCTGGATCAGTTAGATTGGCCCTGTCTCAAAATAAAAAATTAAAAAGGTTTGAGACTACAGCTCCGTAGCACAGCACTTACGTAGCATGCACGAGGCCCTGGGTTCGACCCACCAATATTGAAAAAAAACAAAAAGTACAGGTTTAAAAAAACATAAGCAAACAACAACCAAGCAACCAACTAAACAACAACAAAAACCCCAACAATTAAAACACAAACAAAACAAAAGAGAAAAACCCAAAACCAAAATCTAAAATCTCAGGTCTCATAAATCTAGAGTAAGAAAATCTTTATTCCGACTGAATCAAGAGTTACTTGCTTATATGTAAAAGCAGTTTGTTCTAGTTAATGTACGTCTCTGTGTCTTTTTTAATTTGTGAAACTAAGTTGTAGGGTTGTATTAGCTTTCTGTCACTCTAATGAAATACCTAATATAGGCTACTTCTGAGGTAAAGAGAGGTTTGTTTTACTCATAGTTTTGAAGGTTTAAAGTCCAACATTGGGTAAGTGCTATTCATTTGGAGTCTGGTGGCTGTGGCAGGTGGTGGCACATCATGGCAGGAGTCCTTTGGGAACAAAAAGTGACATAATGAACAAGAGTACAGAGAGAGAAGGGAAGAGAGAGAGAGAGAGATCGTCCCATCCCCTTCAAGGGGAAGCCCCAGTGACCTAAGGATCTCCTAGTGGCACTATCATGGCGACCAAACCTTCACCACCTGGGTCCTTGGGGACTTTCAACATCTAGACCACAGCAAGGACGGGGCAGGGATGTTGTACATGGGAACTGTGTTCAAGTTCAAATTCCCCCATTTACATCCTGGGTGATACCAAGCTGCTTAATCTTTCTCTCTAGGACTCAATTTCTTCAATACAGTGATGATGTGGCCCATCTTGTAGGGTTCCTGTCAAGATTATAGTCTCTGTTTGCATTATAAGTTCTGCACAAGCCCTTAATCAATATTTGTTCCCCTGTCCCATTCCTCTACCAGATGGATCTAATAATGTTTGCTTTGTTGTATATCTTGGCTATGGGAAGCAATACCAAGTTTTTTGTTCATTTTCTTACTGAGGACTGTGCTATCATGTATGTCGGTAATGATCATGTTGTTGTTGTTGTTGTTGTTGTTGTTGTTGTTGTTGTTATGTGCTGTCAAGTTGTGTCCAACTCATAGCGACCCTCATAGGGTTTTCAGTGGCTGATTGTTTTGGGATTGCCTTGGGAGTGGACTGCCACGTCCTCCCATTTTTGTGGTGCCGGGAATGGAACCAGGGACCTCAGAGAGTGCAGAGTGGTGCTCTGCCAACTGAGCTAAACCCCAGGCCCAATGATCATGTTAGCTGAGTATAACAAAACATGGAGAATTGGTGCTTAAAAGGGAAAACCAAAACATGATATATATGTATGCACACACATACAGAGAGTGCCAAAAATGTATATATTTAAGTTTTAAAATTGTAATACTCAATATATACCAATTACAAAAGATGAATACAGGTTACATTTGACTTTTCTGCAATTACAAAAGGTTCTCAGCATGGTTAACATCATAATTCAAGTCAATTTTGGAAAGTAATACATAAAGGACATCTTTTATCATGTATATACATATTTTTGGCTCTTCTGGTATATATACAATGGAATATTATTTAACCACACAAAACAAGTGACTTTTGCTCATTTGCAGCAACAAGAGTGAAACCAGAGGGCATGATGTTTAGTAAAATAAGTTATGTACAGAAGGACAAATGCCGCATATTCTCACTTATATGTGGAAGCTAAAGCATTGATCTTATAGAAACGGAAGATGGAATAATGGCTACCAGAATCTGAGAAAGATATGGGAAAGGGGAAGACAGAGATGATGGTAGGTGGTACTGGGTGCAGTTGCATAGGAAGAATAACTTCTAGTGACCTAGAGCACCAGCAATAATTATGGTTGGCAATAATTAATTGAATATTTCAAAACAGCTGGTGGAGCGGATTTTGAATGTTCTTAGTACAAGGAAATGAAAACCGACGGGGGTGATAATGTATGCCAGGTGCCCTGATCTGATTATTACACACTTTATGTTGTTGTTGTTGATGTTGTTGTTGTTGTTGTTAGGTGCTGTCAAGTAGGGTTCGACTCATAGCGACTCCCATGGGGTTTTCAATGGCAGATAGTTTGGGGATTGCTTTGGGAGTGGGTTGCCACATCCTTCTACCATTTTTTGTAGTGCTGGGGATTGAACCCAGGGCCTCAGAGAGTGCAGAGCAGCTCTCTACCCACTGAGCTCAACCCCAGCCCACACATTTTATGTGTAATATTATTCAGGGAACTAGTTAATATGCTTAATAAGAAGAGTTCCACATCCAGTGACGGAGAGGCAGGATTCTGGTTCATGGCATAAGGGAGGGACCCAGGCTAGCAAGCGCGTTCTGTCACCCTTATGATGAGTACTGTGGTTGCTGCCCGTTTCCATTTACTATCGGCAAATGGGAATGAAGGACTGAGGTGAAAGCGGTAGTCTCTAGGAGACGACCTATCACTTCACGCCCAGTTCCATTGCCGTGAAAAAACCCCAAACAGTGGCGTGCTTGTATTCAGAAAAAAAGGAAGAGTGGATATTGAGAGGAAATTCTATTTCATTATGTGATGGAACAGCTAGATTACTAACACTTTCTTTACTAGTGCCTCAAATAACTAAGGGCTGGTTTTTTTTTCAAACCATGAATCAATATGACCAGCTATTTATGCTTGTAAAATGACTCGTGATAGAGTAAAACCTGTGACTTTTTATGACATGGAAAGTCTATCAGGAACTCGTGAAAAATAGATTGACTTCTGTGTTATGGTTTTGATGGAAACTAAAACTATTCTTATTAAGTTAATCGACCTTTTAATCTCCATATCCATAATGACTGGGCACTTCTTATCTGACTTCATTTCGCTAGTGAGTTTGCCAATGTTAATTATTTCCTCCTGTGGAAACATTCTACTCCTTTGGTTTCTGGAATATTAACTCTTTCCTTGCTCTTCTCTAGCCTCTCAGATCGCTCCTTCTTAGCAATGGCTAAGGGATTGGATGTAACGTCCGAGCATCTTCCTCTGTGTATTTGGAAACAAAGTGTTATTTGGAAATAAGATCATAGTTTTCAGTTTATTCGGATATGAAGTTTGATTTACGTGGAAATAAGGTCTTTGCAGATGAATTATTCATCTAACCCCTTTTAACTAATTACACTGGCAAAGACCTCAATTCCAAATCCACATACTGAGGCTCTGGACAGACTTGAATTATGAGGAGACACTGTGCAATGTAAGGATGGGCCTCTCATGAAAGTGTTCCAACAAAAACTCTGTTGTTGTTGATGTTGTTGTTGTTAGGTGCCATAGAGTCCGTATCCAACTCATAGCGACCCTCATAGGGTTTTCAATGGCTGATTGTTTCGGGATTGCCTTGGGAGTGGGTTGCCCTTCCTTGTCCCATTTTTGCAGTTCTGGGAATTGAACTCAGAACCTCAAGAGACTGCAGAGTGGGACGCTCTACCAACTGAGCTAAATCCCAGCCCAAAGCTCTGTAGGATGAATTATATATTTTTGCAGAGTATCAACTTTGCTAGTATCTCTTACAAGTTTGTAGCAGGAAGTGATGACTCTAGAATACAGACAGACGTCCTTTTATTGTTGTTGACCCTCCTCATAATCAGCACATCTAACCTTGATTTTGGCTCCTTAAATGTCAGCCTAATTTTAACATATAGAACACCTCACTTAAAATTTCTAATCTACCCGAAGAGAATGGTCACATACCAGAATCCCGTCCCAACAGAAGAGTGGAGCAAGCTTGCTGAGAACTTGGCTAAATGCCGGTGGTATTGCGTCAAGAACTGGCCACATAAGAGGAGACCTAATGCTTTATTCTTAAAAGTTGAAACTCACATCTCTCCTCTAGGGCACTTAGATATTTTGTCAGCCTGACTTGAACATTTTTTTCTCTCTTACCATAATGAAAGGCAGATAAAACAGTAAAAAGTGTTATCTTCTTAAAATAGGGAGGGGGAAGGGGAAAGGGGGGAGAGAAAGAGGGAGGAAGAGAGGGAGAGAGGGAGAGGAAGAGAGGGAGAGAGACAGAGGAAAAGAGGGAGGGAAGGAGAGAGAGGGAGAGAGAGAGAGAAACCCTTAGAGAATCGTAAGTGCTGGTCTTGTGATAGCATTTCCTAAGGGAAACTGAAGAAGGAAGTGTCACAGCAAGCGGCATCACAGTGTCATCTGCAGTGATTTGAAACTGTAGAAACAAATCAAAGCTACTGCTCAGCATTTGCATTGAGCTGAGATTGCACGCATGTGAACGGTTCACACCACCAAAAATGGTAAGAGTGCTCACCAGCCCAAAATAGATTCAGGTACGCTTGTCCTGTCTCAATGCCTTTGTGGATGCTTAATTATTTTGACAGTTATACAGTCATCTCTCCGACCTCCTGACATTGTTGAGAAAGTAACTTCAGTTGTCTTTTATGGTAAGTCAAATTGAAGGCAAGAATAGGAGAAGAAATAACATTGCAAAGCCAAACTGTACGGTGACCGTTAACACGATGGCTATAAAACAAACCTCCATAAAATAGCGTAGCAAATCACTCAGGCCCCTTTGTTTGAATGTGGATGGCACATGTGGTTCAGAGTGCTTAAGAAAGATGAAAAGCAGTCATCTTTGACACATTGGCTAGACAAAAAAAAGCATTAAATTCCTCTTAGGTACAACAACACTCAAGTAGAAAAAAAATATATATAATTGAATATCCCAAGCATTTAAGAAACCTACCACTAAAGAACATGAACTGTTTATTTCTGTTGAGAACAGGCCTTGAAAACATAAAACTTTTGGGGATGATAACTTAGAAGATTCTGTTATTTGATGTTATTGTTAGGTGCTGTCGAGTTGGGTCCAACTCATAGCGACCCTAAGTACAACAGAACAAAACACTCTCTGACACTGTGCCACGGCTGGCACTGTGTCAGTGCTTCTCTGCCACTCCTAGGGTTTTCAACGCCAAATTGTTTTGAGACTGGGCTGCCAGGTCCTTCTCCTGTTTTTGCGGTGCTGGGGATCGAACCCACGGCCTCGGAGAGTGCACAGTGGCGCTCTACCAACTGAGCTAAGCCCCAGTACCACTTTATTTGATATTACATGTGAAATGACCCATACAAATAAAATAGAACCAAATCGGATTGGTTTTGAATATGTGGAAATTTTAATTTTATCTTTACAAAACTCAAGGATAGAAATGTTTTGGAGTAAACATTGAATATCTTCAGATGATTTTCCTCTGCTCTTCTATCAGCAGTTGCAGATTAGCAGCCCAAGATCAAATCTAGCTTTCAAGAATGCTTCTTTTGACGTTTACAGTTTCTTTAAAATAGTTTTGAACACAAATATCTTTCATTCCCTAATTGGTCTTTCCTACCCACCTTCCTTTTTGATTTTCCGTTTTTTCCCTTGACATTTCTAATGTGTTCAGTCACATTTTCTGTATGACACTAGGGCCCATCTGTCTACAGCTGTACCACTATCACGTCAGATCCCGTGAGATCTCGGAAGCTAGGCAGACTCAGGCCTGGTTAGTTCTTGGATGGGAGACTGCCTGGGAACACCAAGTGCTGCAGGCTTGGGAGGAGAATCAGGGAGCCCACTCCCAAAACAATCAGCCATCAAAAACCGTATGAACAGCAGAGAAGCACTGACATAGAGCCAGGCATGGCATAGTATGGGGGAGTGTTTAGTTCTGTTCTACATAGGGTCCCTGTGAGTCGGACGTGACTTGACAGCACCCAGCAACAACTAGGGCCCATCTGATGCGATCGTCTGTATTTCAGATCATTGCTTTTCTCAGTTTTTCAAACTGCTGCTGTATTTCTAGATTTCCAGCCATCTATTTTATCCATTAAAATTACCATACTTACCACTTGCTCTTCTGTTTTTCAACATGGCTATTCACTCCAACCCTGAAATAATAAGGTGTTATATAACAAAGAAATGGAATACTGACAAAACTCAAACTGATTTAATTTGTAGATACTCGCCACTGCTCTGGATCGATGAGCAGGCTAGAGTCTGAACCTGTATTAATAAACAGTGAGTTTCCCCTCTGCCTCTGCCAGGGACCTGTGAGGTAGAAGAAAAGTGGAGAATGGAACACAGAAAAGTTACATGGCTTGTGCTGGGCAGTGATGGTGCACAACTGTAATCCTAGCACTGGGGAAGCTGAAGCAGGAGGATCTTGACTTTGAGGCCACCTTGGGCTACATTGTAAGACCATGTCTCAAAAGAAAAGTAAACAAAACAGAAACCAAAACCAACAAAAGCCAAAGGAAATGAAAAACAAAAATGGAAAGGTTATATGAGTTGATTTGACCACAATTTTGTATCTAGAAAGTGCCAAATCCAGGGCTTAAATCTAAGCCTGATGACTCTAGAGTTAGTGCTCTTTCCACCAAACGAGGTTGTGAGGAAGGAGTAAGCCAACCTCAGTCCTATTGCAGAAGAACTGTCACCTGCCCCTGGCTGTATCATTCAAGAGCTGTGAAATCTTCGGTGAATCATTTCATCTCCCCAGGTTGCAATTTCAAGGAATTACGCTAGACGGTCTGTATGTGCTTCCCGATTGATTCAAACATCCCATGATTCTGGGACCAGCAGTTACTTATACATGAGGAGTGCAAACCATGCCTTTTATGGGCGAGAAAGCTCCGTGGTGACTACCAAAGATGTGCCAGCTGACTGCGCATGTGCTTCACTCGTGATTCCATTTTACACTCCATCTTTGTGGCACAGGAGCACCTGTGAAGATGTCAGCAGCTAACAGATGGGTTGACACTCACTTTATAATCAATGACATCATGGGCTCGTCATTCACAGAGTCCTTTTCCTCTGGAGCTGTGGAGATCATTTGTTGATGAGCTGGCAGTACCGCTGTGTTTCTCAGCGTGCATTTACTATGGCGAGGAAAGCTAATCCTGCAGAACCTTTGGGATATTTGTTTGTTATGCACCCGAGCAGCAGGTTTCCACAGTGAATTCTCCTGGGGCTGCCTTCCCTCCGCTGTGCTAATGAGGCACGCGAGCTTTGCTGCCTTAGTAGGTTTGGGTTTGCAAATTCCGCAACACAGAGGCCTCCTCTTAACCAAGGTGCCAGGAACTTGGGGAAATTACCACCAGGGAATGCTTGTGCTTTGGTTCCAGTTCCATAGTCGAAAAGCTCATTTTCACACAAACTCGTTATTTGGTCATAGAAGCGTAGCACAGCAGGGCTGAAGTCCCTGACTAGAACCTGGTCTACGTCAGAAAGCAGCAAAGGGTCCTGGTGGGGAAACGGTGTGGCCGTGCTTTGTGAGTAAATCTAAGCACTGGCTCACTAGACATATCCAGGGCTAGGGATCCATAAGGAGAGGAACTGGAGAAAGATGGAGACATGGGAGAAAGTCTCCTTGAACTTGGAATGTAGTGGCCCTTGCCTGAGTTCTTAGAAACAAGGTGCTGGAAACTGAGTCCTCAGAAGGTGTGAGTGCAAAGGGGGTGAGGTAAGCCTTTGTGTTAGGTCCTGTAAGTGACAGAAACTGAACTCACATTGGCTAAATGACGTACAATTTATTAGCATAGATAACTGGAACATCAGAAGGGCAGGCTTGACCTTTGACTCGGCACTAGACGGCAGCCGGGTACTTGATGGCCTCATCTCTCAGCTCTGCTTCTCTCTGGGACTTGGCTTCACTGTCTGTGAGCTCTTGGCACGCTGTGGAAAAGGCCCTTCGCCAGAAGCTCCCCAGCTGTATCCTTCTCCTGCCCCAGCAGATGTGTAGAAATCTCAGGGAGGAACCTGAGCAGGTCACAAGCCCACCTGGGGACCAGGCTTGCCGTGAGGTGGTGTCCCCTCCCTGGCCAGTCTGGGTTACTGCCCAGGCCTGTGGCTAGGGCAGCATCACGACTGACCATCCATCACCACAACAAGCTACAACGGTGTGGAATTTTTCTAAACTCAGAAATTCTGGACTGGTGAGAAAATACGTCTACCTGAAGCTCCTCTTGAGGTTTTAAAAAGAGTCTTCATATTTAACACTGAATCCAATGGTGTGAAACTAAAGTGGGTCATCAACAGGCTTTTCAAATTACAGAAGTGCTTTGCCCTAAAACTAGAATAAATGAAACAACCAAAACTAAATAGCACTTGAATCAGGTGCTACTCCTTTTTGTTGAATTCATATTTTCCCTACAAACTCATTAAAAGAACTGTGTATTGACAGATCCAAATTACTAAATGTAAAATGACTGCTAACTTGGATGAAGATCTAAATAATCATGAATTAGACAATTCTCTCATGATGGCAGTGTCCATCCTCCATTACGTCTTTCTGCTTCCACTCTAGAACAGATCTAAAGTGAACCATAAGGTATCGGAACTGAAGTGATTACAAAGCCATAATGGCATTAGTGATTAGGTGGGGTTCCATGGAATGGACTCTGAGACGGAGGAAATGCAGAGGCTTTATAAGAAAGGGAGGAGGGCAAGAGCAGTCAGAGGGAAAAGCTGAACTGCCACGCGATTGCAGCTGTGACCTCAGCCCGTCCCGTGGGAGCCCTAGAGTGGGGGTGGCTGTCAAAATTGTCCCAAACTGAGGTGGGCAGTCTCAGAACGGAGTTGTTCTTGTTAGGTACCGTTGAGTCAGGTCCAGCTCATGGCGACCCTATGTACAACAGAACAAAACACTACCTGGCACTGTGCCATGCACACTCGTCTTTTTATGTTGGAGCCCTTTGTTCCAATCACTGTGTGTGTTCTCATTTTGAGTCATACCACATCAGCAAAAGGCAGTCCCAGGGACTTTATTCCTGTCCTTAAGGTTAACTCTACTTTGAAGAATTCACTCTTTCCCAGTCATTTCTTGAATGCCTTCTAGCCTGGGAGACCCATTTTCCAGCACTACATATGATGATGCTTCTGTGCCATTGATTCATAGGGTTTTCAATGAGTGATCGTTTTAGGAATGGGCTGCTGGGTCCTTCTCCTAGTCTCTTAGTCTGGAAGCTCAGCTGAAACCTGTCCACCATGTCGGTGGCACAGCTTTCAGCATCACAGCAACACGCAAGCCCCCACAGCACGACAAGCTGACAGACGCATGGGGATCAGGGTAGGGAAGAGGACATAAATGTGTTCTGGGCAGCTCCCTCAGCTGAAGGCACATCCTGGGAGGAGGTCAGGCATGAGTCCTCAGCACACAGGACTACTTGAAGCTGGGGGAGTGAGAGTCTCAAGAGAGGGAGCGCCCAAGTGGCACATCATGACATCTGCCACGGCTGCTGTCTCAAGTACATGTTACAGCACAGTGCAAATGTCAGGTCTATTTTCATTTTGGTTTTTAGGCAGGAACAGTCTCTTTCACCCAGAGAACCTTTAAAATGTATTCATGGTCAGAGTGAGTAAGAGAACAAAGTGGTCAGATGAAGAATGCCAATGGTACAGAGAGGAGGCAGGGACCCAGGAGGGCACCGGGGAGACGATGACTGCAGGAGGAGGAACACAGGCTCTACACAGTCCGCCCAGGGTCGACAGGCAAAGACCTGTTTGTGTAGGGTCTCAGAGCAAGATCTAAGTCTCCCGGCCCCGACAGAATCTTGACAGAACGACTGGAGGCACACTGAAGAAGGCACTCTGCTTTTAGGGTCCAGGTTACTTTGTCACAATTCCCAGCGCATTCGGGAGTGAGAACCGGGGTGGACGTCACAGGATCATTCATGTAAAACAACTTCTGCAACTCGGGTTTTGGTTTCTGCTACTCCTTAAAGGGCTGGGATTTGGCTCAGTTGGTAGAGTGCCGCTCTGCAGTCTCTGAGGTCCCAGGTTCAATTCCCAGCACTGCAAAAATGAGAGAAGGACCTGGCAATCCACTCCCAAGACAATCCCAAAACAATTAGTCATTGAAAACCCTATGAGGGTTGCTGTGAGTCAGACATGACTTGATGGCACTAACAACAACCACTCCTTAGAAGTCCTTTTCTGCTAGTGCACTAGGGTCAGAAAGGAGCGTGGTTTATAGCACTTATCAGATCCGCTGCCCAACCACAGGGCTCCAAACCATGTCGTCCTCTTCCCAGCTCTGAGCCACGATTGTCCTCCTTCGTGGTCCTGAGCCACTTCCCTTGAAAAGTAGCAGTTCTGCTCCCTTGACCATCAAGAAGTGGAGAAGACAGGACACTCCACCGCCTCTCCCTTGTCATCCATGTTAACTACACAGGTGACTTCAGGATTATGTTCGATTTTACACACGGGTTGGGGTGGCTCGGGGAAATTACAATATGCACAAAAAATGTCCATTCCTAATCGTGACTTTTGTGCATAGTTCAAAGGATAGGCATGTAAGAAATGAGACTTGCTGTAGGGGAGCTACCTTATGGTTATCATCTGTCTCCCTACCCTCAGATTTGGGCCTTTTTCTCAGCACATGCCCTTCTACAATCGTCCCTGGCTCCACAGATCCTTTTAGGTAATAAAATCTACCCCCGAGGGCTGGCCTCCCTCCAGGGTTCACCCTTGTCTTCTCAGCAGTATCTCCAGCCCAATCAGAGTTAATCTGTTTAGATGACATTTAGTAGGACTCAAGCAGAACAGTCTCGGGGGAAATTTGGGGCTCTAAGTCTTCAAAGGGAGTTAGAGTGGCTGTACCAGAGAGAGAGGCCTCAGCACCCCAAGGACTCTGCAGACCTGACCAGGCCCTAGAGAACGGTCCCATTGAAGGTTTCCTCGTTAATGGGGGTCGTAGACTTCTCTTTATTCTTCCACTTGCTTGACAAATAGCTGTTGTATTTAATATCTTCCCCCACTTTCCCCACAAGAAAAAGCCTCCTGTGTACTCCTTTTAAGAACAGACTAAACCCTTAAGGAAGAATAAGCAGATTCTCTTGTTACTGTTATTGTTGTTGTTGGTAGATGCCATTGAGTCGGGTCCGACTCATAGCAACCCTGTGTGCAACAGAAGGAAACACTCTCCAACACTGTGCCACGCCTTGCAGTATTGTCAGTGCTTCTCTGCTATTCACAGGGCTTACAGTGGCTGATTGCTTTGGGTGTGGGATGTCAGGTCCTTCTCCCATTTCTTTTTGGTGCTGGAGATGGAACCCAGGGCCCCAGAGAGCACAAGTTCTCTACCAACTGAGCTATTCTCTGTTGTCCCATAATTTGCAGATAAATTCTTCTCCAAAGGTACAATTGATGGTATGTGCGGATTATTCCATTTAGTACTGCCCGCCCTCTCTAGCTGGGGTGGTACAGACTTGGGAAGCTGACTGTTCACTAAGTATTTCCATCCAGTCATCATTCCTCATGTTCCATATTGACAAAGTGAAAGTGTGGAAATCACCTTTTTGCAAGAGCTTGATTAAGTTATTTGTTCTAGAGTCTCTGTTGGGTAATAAGAGAGAAAAGGTGGGAAAAGAAGGAATCGACTTTCATACATACGTGGAATAATTTTTATGTTTCTCATTTTAGAGTTTATTCAGCTATTTTTTTTTTCCCTCGACTCAAGTGATTCTCCCACCGCCGCCTCTTGAGTAGCTAGGACCGCGTGTTCAGTTACATTCAACAAATCCTTCTGTAGGCTCACGAAGCATTCCACAGGCCGATATATACAGGTGTCTAAACCAAATGGGCGATGTTTTCTTTAAGAGTCTGACCAGTAATTAGTCTCAATAGTAATTCCTGTTAATAAATCCTGTCTAGTTGTGCTACACTGAGTACTAACTCATGTGAAATATTCCCTGGTTTTTGATAGAGAGGCATCCAAGGCAGTTTAAGTAATGTACAGTACTTATTTAAAATAAAGCTGGGGCTGGGCATGGTGGCACACGCCCAGCAAATCCAGCAACTTTGGAGGCTGAGGCAGGAGGATCATGAGCTGGAGGCCAGAGGCAGCATGTACAACTTACTGAGACCCTGTTCCAAGATAAAGAAGAAGATAGGGTTACAGCTCACTGGTAGAATGGTTGCAAATATGTGCGAGGCCCTAGGTTCAGCCCCAAAGTACCATGAAAAGAAATAAACACATACATACATATATACATATATACATACATACATACATACATACATACACACACACACACACAAACACACAAACACCCATACACACATATAGCCTTGGGCCTAATTTAATCATTTAATTAATTAATTAAATGTCTTTTCAGTACTGGGAGTTGGATCCAGGGCTTTGCACATGGTAGGCAGGTGCTCTATCACTGAGATGCACCCAGCCCCTTTTTATTTTTATTTGGAGACAGAGTCTCTCTAAGTTGAGTGGGATCCTTCTGGCCTTGACCTAGGATCTTCTTGCCTCAGCCTCTCAGGTTGCTGGGGTTGCAGGTATGCATTGTGGAACCCAGATTAAATCTAGACTTTTAACAGTAAAGGGGTCACTGGTTTGGGAGAGGCAGTTCAGGGAAGGTTCTTAGGAAACAAGACTCAAGGCACAGAGACTAATTATGTCTGTTGCTTAACAAAAGTTAGTGGGGTTGGATAGAAGTAGGTCGGTCGAAGATCTATCAATTAGATAAAAGGGATTCACAAAAGAGTTGATGATTGTACATGTCAGTGGAGAGCTAGGACTCTAGGAGATATATAGTGCTGTACTTGGCTCAGAGAACTATGTGGGTGGTGGTGGCATCCACTTAAGGTAAGAATATAGGAAGGGTGGCCGATTGTTTCGGGAGTGCTCTGCGAGGTCCTTCATCCACGCCTGCAGCTTCAGGTGTAGTTGGGTATAAAAGCTTAAGTGGTTTGAGAGCTTTTTCTTGCCTTTTCCCATCTCTGCTTATTTCTATTTATGTTAGCATACTGACCTCTTTGTCTTGAAATAACGGCTTCCTCCAGGTGACTTGGGAAGACGGCCAGTAAGCAGGCTTAGACTGAGATTTTCCCAGAACTGTGACTCCAAGGGCGTCACAAGGGGCACTGAAGTTGGAACTAACCCCGGAGTAGCCTGGAGGGTTCTGATTGGCCCACCTGGAGCTTTTGCTGGCCTCTGAATGCATCACTGTTGCTTGAGGCCTGGGCCATCACCATTGGTCTGACATAGTCCCTTGCCCACACTTGTGACAGGGAACTGAGATTCGGGACTTTTCTAAAAGAAAGGGAGTCCTGTTAACACAAGTTTAGCAGATAGAACGATAGTGACTGCATTTCACATGGTGAGACAGTGAAGAGATGGTGGATCTTTCTTTGTTTTCATTATGTCTTTGACAGAAAAACCACATTCAGTCTTGGTTCCTCCGTGACCTGGTGGATACAGGCTTGCCCCACCCTGCCTGGAGAAGTACACATTTTTATCTTACAAACCATGGGGAATCCCTGAGGATTTAAATCCACACGGTGACACAGTTTGACTTGTGTTGGTAAAAATCTTTATGGCTCATTCATTCATTCATTCATTGAGGTTATGGACTGTAGAACTATAGAACAAGACAGCCTAGGCCTGAAGTAGAATTCTGCCACTTACTACTTTCCTGATCAGGATAAGTTACCTACTTTCTTTGTGCCTCAGTTTTCTCATCTATAAAATGGAGATGGTAATGGTCACCACCATATAGGTTTGTTCTGAGAATTAAATGAGTTAAAATATATAGAGGTTGGAAAAGTGTTTTGTGTATGTTATGTGTTTGCTATTATTATTATTTAATGTATATTTCTTTAGCAGCTCCTATAATCCAGGTATTGAGGAAGTATAAAATGGTCTTGGAACAGAGTGGAAGTTTTGCTCAGTAAAGAAATTGTAGTAAGGTTGTCAGTGTTGGGCATCATTTTGAGTTTGCGTCGTCATGATTTTGTGTGACAAACAGCTGGCTTACATGTTTTACAATTATCCGGACTGCTGTCTTTGGATTTCAGGGTTTGACATATAATGTAGATCTGGATTTCATTTCTGACTTTGCCTCTTATTAATCACTTACTAAGCCTCAGTTTTTGTATCTAACATGGACCATGAAAAATATGTACCTCAAGCAGGGCGAAATGGCGCATGCCTGTAATCCCAGCTACTCAGGAGGCAGAGGCAGGAGGATCGCAAGTTCGAGACCAGAGGCAGTCTGTATCATTTAGTGAGACCCTGTCTCAAAAAGTACAAAAATGAGCTGAGGGCGCAGCTCAGTGGTACAGCACTTGCAAACCATGCAAGCACAGGGCCCTGGGCTCAACCCCCAGTACCACAAAAAAAATCATCTACCTCATATTGTTACTATAAAGAGTAAATGATATTGTGTATGTCTGTACATATACATATATGTATATATGTAAAATAGCACCATGCCACACTGTCAGAACTCAAAAGAGGTAATTATTATTAATTCTAACTTAAGGGGTGGAAGTAGTATATGTTTTTCAATGCAATGCTACATGCTTAATTTATAACATGATATATGCTCTGAGTTACTCAGAAATTGGATTCATTGTTAGCTGCTTAAAATAAACCCCAAAGAGGAAGCATACACACTAAACTATTACCGACATTTTTATTTGTTTGTTTGTTTGTTTGTTTGTTTGTTTGCTGTACTGGGGATTGAACCTAGGGCTTCACACATGCTAGGCAAGTGCTCAGGCACTGAGCTGCACCCCCGGGCCCTTTTTTTATTTTTTATTTGGAGACAGAGTCTCACTAAGTTATGCAGGTTGCCTCTGGCCTTGAACTTTCTATCCTCCTGCCTCTGCCTCCCAAGTTGCTGGGTTTACAGGCATGGGCCGTGGTGGCACCTGGCTTGAAGTTATTTTTGAAGTAGGGGAGGGAAAAAGCAGAGTAAAAACAGGGCAAACATATATTTTCCCGAAGATGCATATATGGATTTCTTAAACCTTTGGTGGTGAAAATAAATTTATAAATTATTAGTAAGTTAAATATAACTATTGAGGAGAAGAAGATAATAAAGTAGTGGCAGACATATATCCAAGATACTGCTGTATCTAGCTGACTAGAAATTAACATTTCTAAAACTTGCATATACGGTTTTAAGCTTTATTCTCCTCCTGTTCTTTATAAGGAAACAATCTCATAGACTTAACAGAGCCCAGGTGCTTGCTCTTTAAAAGATGAGGTCTGATTTGAATATCTCTGATTATCATTTTGAAACCTGTCTTCAGATCTACCCTTCTGATTTCTCTTCTTCTTGTTTCTCACTAAACATGCGTCGTCATATGCTACAGGCAGATGGGTTTAATTTTTGTTATGGTCCAAAACAAATGGAAAGTGAAATATGAAAAGGATATTTCCATTTGTAGCCAATAAGTTACCATTAAATCTAGCTTTATGATGTTGAACTGACATATCCTGCCATAACACAATTGACTGATAGGATGAAATTAAAACCACTAATGGGATGGCTCGTTCTGTAAATCAGGGCTGAGGGTTATGCAGCTAGGTTCATTTTCTTTATTGCTCTTTGAAGGAAGCAAAAGTAGGTAAACAAATGAGTCTGGACCTGGCTGCCGTGCACAGATACCAACAGAAGGCCAGGCACCCGGCCTCAAAACGTTCATAAGCCTGTGGCAGACAGAATTCAACCACACGGAAAACGGATAAGACAAGTGCCTGCAAAGGAACTGACTGCAGCGCAGAGAAAAGAGCAGCACTGGGAAAAAGAGGGTCAGGAAGCGAGAAGTGAAGTGTAAGATGCAACGCCCAGCCAGCGCTGCGCAGTTCCTCTGCATTCCACAAGCCACAACATGATCTTCATTCCTTTCTTGCTAAAGCTGTCAACACAATCTACTGAGGGAGCTTGCTCAGTTTGCAAAAATGGTAGACTAAATATCCTTCGTTAAAAAATTTCCATATAACCGGCTATGCACATGATATGTGCCTCACACAGGAAGGGCATTTATACATGCACTTCCTATTCAAGCCTCAAGTGAGTCTCCTAAAAATACAAAAAATGTAAACTAGGTGTTCGGCATGAAAAATTTAAAAGAAGGATGTAATACATCTCTCTTATAATAAAATAATAAAATAAAAAAAGATTTATTCCAACCTTGCAGGAAATAATGCTTCAGTTGTTATTAAATTCAGTTCCTTTTTCACCTCCATACTTTCTCCCAGACCACTGGAATTTCCTCTGACTCTCTGATTTCCTTTTCCTGTGTTTTTGCTCTGTATTTTCCTTTTTCTGGCTATTTTCAGTGTCTAATGAAAATGGACAACTAGAGTCCAAAGGATCTCGGAAGTTACCATGGACTGAATATACCATGGACTGCCAAAAGAACCAACAGATCTGTCCTAGAAGAAGCGCAACCAGAGTGCTCCTTGGAAACAAGGATGGCCAGACTGCATCTTACATGTTTTGGACATGTAGTCAGGAGGGACCAATCCCTGGAGAAGGACATCATGTTTGGGAGAGTGGCAGGTCAACGAAAAAAGGAAAACCCTCCCCCAGATGGATTGACACAGTGTCTACAACAATGAGCTGAAACATACATAAGATCGTGTGCCTGGCACAGAATCAGGGAGTGTTTTGCTCTGCTGTGCGTAGGGTCACTTTGAGTCAGACTGGACTCAGTAGCACCTAACATCAACAACAACAACAACAACAACAACAACAACGAAAGTATTGAAAGGATAATCATTCTTTTTAAATCAAAGGCAAGATTCCTCTTATACTGTTGTATGCTGGCAAAAGAAAACAGTAATGAAATTTATTCTCCTGTTGGTGTGAATTCTGCAGTTTTGACTCCTTTCTCCCTGCCATCCCCACACCAGCCCTTAGAAGATAGTGTGACTATAGTCACATAGTTTTGTTTGTTTGTTTAACATAGTACTCCTCACCCCCCAACACACACACGTATCTATGCGTCTATGTGAATAATAAAGGAAGAAATGGCTGGATGGATGTAATACACATACATCAAAAGCAAACATTCGTTATACACATATTTTCCTTTATGATGAATTTCATCTCGTGGCAATAAATGTCTTTTTACCTCATCATTTTTCGTGGCCACCCAGAGAGACTGGATGGCTGTGTCTAATGTGTATTTTTATTCTCTGGAACAGGGTCTGTATTAAATACTTGTTGAGTGGCGGGTAGAGCATTTTCTCAATGCTTTTATCTAAGCCTGATTTGAGAATCCATAAGCCCAGCATTGTGACCCAAGCTGCAGCCTCCAACAGGAAAACAGGAAGGAAAATGGAAGGGAAATGGGAGGAAAGCAGTGACTCATTTTGTTTTTCTGTTTAATTCCCTTGTACCATGAAGTAAAAAACAGTGGCTGAAGGAAAAAAAAAGAAGGTGTGGTTTCACAAAACATCATCATCATTTCCTTACTAGCATGACAACGTAACAACATGTAATTATAACGCTGATTTGGGGGCCTGGATTATGTGCCCGTGACGCAGGAGGCAGCACGGTTACCTTAACCAAACCATTACCTTGGCCGGGGTATTAAGAACTCTGACATCATGTTGTGAAATGAAGTAACTGGGAAAATAATAAATTGATTTGAGAAATTCTCTAAATACATGGATTTGGTGAGTGGTAGGAGATACGTAGTTGGGAAAGACCTACCCTTGGAGTGCCTGGGGTTAGGTAATGAGGTTATGGGGCACAGCTGCCCAGTGCCAGGAAGGCAGAGGAGAGCCCCCTGCACCTCTGAACTTCTCTAAAGAACTGTGGCCTTGAACTACTCCCTCTGCGCCTCTCCTCCTCCTGCACCTGGGAGCCCAGTGATTGGAGTAGGATGTGAGTGCCATGATCCCAATCCCCAGCCACTGGGTATCAAACCAGGTCTGCTGTTGCTTAGAGGAACTTCCTGCCCCTAGCAGCTGCAGCCTTTGTGAGTCAGCCCACAAAGTTCTGTGTAGGGACAGAGGGCTTTTCTCTTCTCTTCTCCCAAAACAGGGTTTAGGGTTAAGCTAAGTGTGGTCGCTTAGCACTGTGAGCTGCCTACTCAAAAGCCAGTATCCTTTCTCCTTGTTGGTAAAGCCCTGACTGAAGATGCTCAGTTCTCCTCCTCTGCCTCGGAGGTAAATCCTTGTTAGTTTTGGTAATTCTTTCCTCTCCTCGGGGGTTGGTTTAGGGGTGAGTATGTGATAGAAGGTCTGGGATTTAGCTCAGTGGGTAGAGCACTGTGCTGCAGTCTCTGAGGCCCCGAGTTCAATTCTCAGCACCACAAAAATGGGAGAAGGGCCTGGCAATCCACTCCCAAGGCAATCCCGAAGCACTCATCCATTGAAAACCCTATGAGGGTCGCTGTGAGTTGGATACCGACTCGACAGCACCTAACAACAACAACAACAACAATATGATAGAAGGTCTACAGCCACACCCTGGCACCCAATTCTGTCTGATCTTGGAAGTAAGCAGGGTCAGGTCTGATTAGTACTGGGATGGGAGACCATTTGGGAACACCGGGTGCTGTAAGCTTGGGAGAAGGTCTTGGCAGCCCACTCCCAAAACAGCCATCAAAAACCCTATGAATAGCAGAGATGAACTGACAATAGTGCCCCGCATGGCACTGTGTGGGGGAGTGTTTCATTCTGTTGTACTTAGGGTTGCTATGAGTTGGACTCTGAATCAACTGCATCTAACAACAGCGATTTATCTATCTATCTATCTATCTATCCCTGTCTCTCTCTCTCTCTCTCTCTCTCTCTCTCTCTCTCTCTCTCTCTCTCTGTAGATACAACAACAATGATACCTAAACTAAAGGGAAACCATACCTCTTAGGGATGTATAGACATTTGAGGTTTGAATAGGAAAAAAGGGAAATTGTGAAGTGTGGATAGTGATAAAATACAAGCATCTTAAACTTTTTAAAAGTCATTTTTTTTTTAAAAGGACCATAGTTCTATTTTTGGACATCTTTGCTCATGATATTTACTTTTTGATGACTGTCCGTAATAGTTCATTGCAAATGCAGAAAGTCTGGTTGTTTGGGAAGAATGTGCTGAAAATAGAATCTCATAATACGTGGCGAATCATAAATCTTTCATGGGCCTGCCAATAGTTGGGGATTTACTGTAGAGTTTTCTGCCCTTGTTTTAAACTTTGCAAACCCCTGACATGTTGAACTTGGAGGGGGATTTGTTTTACTTGAGGGAAACACTCCAGTGCTCTATTTTTGTACTACCTTTTGACATTTAGACTTGGAAGTACTGTAATTCCAGATACTTTTTCTTGGATAAACTTGCAGTGCAGATGTAAAAGTATATCAGGTCAAAATTTTAATTGTCCAATGATGTGATCTCTCATAGAGGATTCCCCCATTATGCACTTCTCTTTGTATGTGTTAAGTGATGGATACAAAAATTAATATGAGGCAGAAAAGTATAAATGTTCAAGGACTCAAACTTCTTCCTTAATCACTCACCTCATATTTTCATTTCTAAGGTTTATAAACATACAAAAGACACACATCCAAAACTCCAGAGACTGTCTTTTGTTTTAGCTTCAGAATGGGTCAGATCTCTGCATGTTTTTCCAAGGCTAGCTCACTTCTGTTCATGTGAGGAAAGGTACATCAGTGGCTACTTGGAAGGCCCCAAGGGAGAGATGGAGCTGAAGTAGGGGTGTGGGGAGAGGACAGTGGGGAAAAAATGGAAGCATCTGGAGGAGGAAAAAAAAGCAAGGGGAAGCTTGATCCCTGCCCTGCCCTGCCCTGCCCTGCCCTGCCCTGCTCTGCTCTGCTCTGGTCTTCTCTTGTCTTTTCTTCTTTCCTTTCCTTTCCTTTTTCTTTTTCTTTTCCCTTCCCTTTCCTTGCCTTCCTTTCCCTTTCCTTGAAGTTGAACCCAGGGCCTTGCCCATGCTAAGCAAGTGCTGTACCTCTGAGCTATACCCCAGCCCTAGCTTCCTGCATTTCTTGCTGAGCTTAGAGAAATGGAGACTTGACCACGCTGCAGTAGTGAACCTGTTAAAGGGGAAGTCCTACTCTGTGCTCGTGTGGAAGCAGGTACAGCCTAGAGAGTTTGGCAGAGTGAGCTGCAGCTAAGGCCAAAGGCAGAGCAAACCGTAGAATTGAAAGGCACCAAGAAATACTGGATGTGTTAAATCAGATTACACTCTGGACTGATGACTGTTTCCTCACAATAAAAGTAGCCACTGAGCCAACCAGTCTTCCGTTTCGGCAGGGCACCTTGGCTCCGTGTCACTGTACCTTTGTTTGTGTTATTCCCCCTGCGTGGAAACATCCCTATTTCCCCACCATCTCCTGTTGATTTCCTAACAGAGAACATGTAAATGTTCCTTAAACTCTTGCTTCTGTGAAGCCTCTCCTTCCCTGACTTCTGCCTCTCCCCAGGGAGAGTTCACTGTCGTGTTGTTGAGCTTCCCATCGTGTGTGGTAGAATGTGTTTAGCTCCTGTAATACTTTAATGCAGCGGTCTCCAACCCGGGCCACTGACCAGCACTTGTATGAGCAGCAGGCGAGAGAGGGGAGCTTCATCTGTATTTACACAATCAGTGAAATGTGCTTGAATCATCCCAAACAACTCCCTCCTCCACCCCCATCCGTGGGAAATTATCTTCCATGAAACTGGCCAAAAAGGTTGGGGACCGCTGCTTTGATGCATTCCGTTGGTGTATCCTTTCTCTGTGATGTTGTTTTTGCCCTCTTTACGGCAGAAACTGGTTTCTAATCTTCTCGTATCCCTAGATTCAACAACTTGTCTCATTGTGGGGACTCAGTGTGTTAGTTGTATGCACAGGAGGGACGGTGGTGATGTGCGTGGGGTGTGTGAGGTTCAGAGATTAGGCTGCTGAGGGTGAAAGGACTTCAGAGCTCGTCCGTCCCTGTGGATAGGTGTGCCCTGTCCTTGCCATCGGGCGTGGAGCCGTGTTGTGATGGCATGCCTCCCCTGCTCTGTTTGGGAATCCTGCTGTTAGCACGCCACCTGACCTTATCTTCTCTCCCCGCAGCCAAATCCCGTGTCACCTCATTGAGGAAAGGGACCCCATGCAATCCTCTGGGACAGTTTCAAATTTCTCTCTCAATTCCCTGAGTAGCTTTCACCCGGTGTTTACCGAGTGCAGTATTTACAGTCTTCTGGGCACGGTGCTGACCCTCAAAGGGATCCAAGGATTTGCAAAACCTGCCCAAGCCACGGTCTCACCTTTGGGGCCCCACTGAAATCTTCCACAAAGCAACTCGCTAGTGCTCTGCATTCCCTTTCCCCCCTGGTGTTTATTAGAAATGAATGAAGAATTCAGCAGGTCAGACCTCCTTTGTCTCGGAAGGTATTTGAGAACACAGGAAAGAGTACGGGCTCGGGAGGCAGGCAGATCCGTCTTCGACTCCCTTTTCTTCACTTGGAGCCACAGATAATTCTCTCAACAATGATGAACGTCAATTTGTGTATTAACAAAGATGGCGAAGATGATTGAGATAACAGACATGGGGGTGAGTCTCATGATCCTTCTGCCTCAGCCTTCTGAACTGCTGGGATTACAGACGTGCACCACGGCACCCAGCCATGTTGTACGTCTTAAATATACGCGATTTTAATTATACCCCAGTGAGGCTGGAAGAGAACCGTTGGACACTTTGGATCCGCGCTCCTGGGAGAGGTCAGAGCTGGAGGCAGTTTTCAGTGTGAAGCTTGTTGGTGTTCAAGCCACAGACGGCAGCAGCTCGCCTGGTCCCTGCGTGTTGGTAGAAAGTCTGGGCCCTTGAGCAGAGGGTCAGGCAGAGAAAGGAGCTGAGAAGGAACTGCAGGAAGGTGGGAGGGAAGAGGGTAGACTCCTGGAGCCAGGTGAAGAACCTGCTTTAGGACTGTGGTGACTGGTGGCTCATATCTGTAATCCTAGCACTTGGGAGGCTGAGGCAGGAGGATCTGCCGCAGAGGCTGGGACCAGGCCTTTGTCAAATATGTCTCTCTGTCTTGTTTGAGTGCCTAGAGGTTCAGAAGTCAGGGTCATAGAAAGCTTTTCAATGTGATTATTGTACTTACTGTCATTGATGAATTAATTCAGATCCCTTCTGATTGCTCAGAAGCAATTACTTAAGGCAGATCAATCTTGTAGTGGTTCCCGTTACTTTTTGTTTTCTCACTTCTGGCGCTTTCCCTATCTTGCATTGGGCTGTCCTGTTGTAATGCTGGACTTTGTAGACAATGAAGACTAGCCAGCAGACAGAAAAAGCACTAAGTGGACTCTTTTCTGTTTTAAGAAACAGCTTGGAAAGGTCAACAGCATGAGTCTAACAAACAATGATGCTTTGAAGCAGCTGAGAAAATGTGTACTGCAGTCCCTGCCAGGTCCATTCCCATGAAATGACAGTGAATCCCACGTTACAGCCCCCAGACAATTGCTCAGTGGTAAGATGGGAAACGTCATTGTGTATTTACTAGCTAAGGACTTGAGCGAGTGACTTCAAACCTTTTCCCTGTTACAACAGCTGCTGTTTGAGTTTTCTGTCACTCTCCGCTCTTTCTCAGAAAGGCTGGAATGGAATCATTTTATCATTAGAATTAAATGGAATTCTGTTTTGAAAATTCTGATGAGTTCGTTTCTTAAGATTACTGGAGATAGCTTCAGTGTTATTAAACTACACAAGGGAATGTTGTTATTGTTGTTGTTAGGTGCCATTGAGTTGGGTCCGACTCGGAGTGACCCTCATAGGGTTTTCAGTGGCTGATTGTTTCGGGATTGCCTTGAGAGTGGATTGCCACCTCCTTCTCCCATCTTTGCAGTGCTGGGGATCGAACCCAGGTCCTCAGAGACTGCAGAGCGGCACTCTACCAACTGAGCCAAATCCCAGCCCCACACAAGGGAATACCAGGGCTAAAAGGAAAACCAAATGCACAATGGAGCTAGTAATTCATTTTAACTTGAAAGCGTTTCTTAGGATTTGGTGTCACTTAGAAACACTTTGAAGCCTAGTCTTTTCGTTAAGTTTTCTGAACAGAATTCCTGCCCTGACCTGGCCTGTGGTGGAGCTAAGCCTGCATTACCCTCTCCAGGTATGAAGAGCTTTTCCCTTCGGCTTTCAGAGTCCAGAGCAGGCTCCTGATTCTCTCTCCCACTGTGTGACACCTGTCTTTCCCCGTGGGGCTGTGTGCCAGCAACTGTTTGGAAACGCCCCTGTTTCCTGCCTTGGTGCTTTTGCAAAGCTGCATCCTCTGCAGGAAAGGACAGAACCGGTTCTCAGAGGGGCATCACCTCAACACCTGGGCCCCCCTGTGGTTGTAGGGTCTGCGCCAGGGGCCCCTCAGCGAGGCCCAGCAAAGCTGCACACACTCTGGCCAGTGCCTGGCTGGAGATCTGCTTCTTCCAGGACCCAGCTCCCCTCCTTCCTGTCTTCTGTGGGTCCGAAGCGCGTGGAATCGCAGGACACCCCAGGCCCTGTGGAAGCCACTTGTGTTTCAGACACTGAGCAAGTATCTGAGACGTGGATGCTTTGCGCCTGCCACCTCCCCCTGTCCCTTCCCTTCCGGGGCTCCCGTCCCCTCCGTACTCCGCCTTCTTTCTGGTCTCCTCCATTCTCATCCCTCTGTGTCCTCCTTTCTCTCCTTTGCCTCCTCCTCTCTCTGATTGGTTTTCTGTGCTGTGGTAACGAATCGTCACCGCCTCAGTGGCTTAAACATCACCTGTTTGTGAGGGCACAGTTCCATGGGTCAGGAGTTCAAGTGCACCTCAGCCCCGTCCCCTTGGGATTTACAACATGTGGCGCCCAGCCTCCTGGTGGTTGGTGGAATTCATTGCTTGAGGCCGTGGCGCTGCACCTGGATTGGCCTCTTCAGGACAACAGGAGGGCGTCTCTGAGCCCTTGCGGAGGCTCCGGGCTTGGGTCAGGCTCGCCCAGGGTGACCGCCTTCCCACAGGGGCCTTGCGAAACCTCTCACCACAGAGCATCGCATCATTATGGGAGGGGCATCTGTCATCCACAAGCCCTGCACACAGCCCCGGGGAGCCCCACACCAGGGAACAGGGATTCCCAGGGCCACTTCAGCCTGTCTGCTGCCCTCTCTGTGGTGGGCACCCCTGCACCTCCAGACCCCCATCAGCTGAGGCCCTTTCCCTAGGGATTCATCTGGTCCAGCATTGAGAAAGCTCCGAGGCCACACTGACGAATCTCACTTTGAACTCAGCCACAGAGTGACCCAGCACCCCAGGCCAGCTTGGGGCTCCACAGCCCATCCTGTGCCCTCCCTTCCTCCTCTGGATGGACGCCCCCTCCCCTGCCCCCATTCTTCCTGCTGCTTTCTAGAGAGTTCATTCAGAGCACATGCTGCGGCCCCCTCTGTGGGCTCCACAGATACAGGGGAGCCCACGTTCGCCCTCCCACCTGACACACCTGTCACATGGGGCGGCTGTGCCGTGGCCCTCGCAGGAGGACGCTGCCCTCTGTGGCCTTCAGCCCGGTCTCCCCACCAGCCAGAGGACACGACCGTGGGGACCGAGGTTTCCACCATCCGATTTTCCCACCGTGCTGAACCGTTCTAGTGTCATGCAGACACCTAGTCATTCCTCTCACATTGAAGAAATGAATGATCTGCTTGGGCCTCTGCCTCCAGCTCCATCCTCCTGCCCCTTTCCAGCGCAGGTCCTTGCGGAGTTTGTCCCCAAACTCGCGCACTGTCTCTCCTGCATCCTTTCCAGCGGTTGTTCCCCCACCTTCCCTCACCCCGTTCCTCTCACGGTCATACACTGCTTCCTTTTTGCCAGACCTGGGCTCAAGCTCCATCATGTGTAAGATTTTCATAGGAGCGAGCGCCAGCCTCTCCTGGAAACACTGTCTCCACCTGGTTTCCAGGGCTCCACCCACTCTTGTTTTTCCTCTTTCCATATAGCATGATATCCAGTAGTTAAACACTTCAAAGGCAGGCAAGGGAAAGTGTGGATACAAATGTGTACCATTTGCCTAGCTCTCTCTCCCCCTCTCTCCCCCCCTCTCCCCCTCTCCCCCTTCCCTTCCCTCCCTCCTTCTCTCCCCTCCCTCTCCCTCTCTCTCTCCCTCTCTCTTCCTCTTCTTCCCTCTCCCTCCCTGCTCCCCCACCCCCATTTGCCTGTACAAGCATGTGATACAAAGAATTTTATCTACAAAGAAACACTAGAGCAGTGATTGTCTCTGACAAATGGAATCCTGGTGACTGGGAGCAACATTTATGTCCTCTTGAATCTTTTGAATGTTGTTGCAATGTGAGTATATTACCTATCATCATCGTCATTGTCATCATCTTGTTGTTGTTGTTGTTGTTGTTGTTGTTTGAGACAGGGTCCACTGTGTAGCCCAGGCTGTCCTAGAACTCGCTGTGTAGACCAGGCTGGCCTTGAACTCCCATGGTTCCTCCTGCCTCAGCCCCCCAAGTGCAGGGATTACAGGTGTGCGCCATATGCCTGGTTTTACCTGTTCAAAAGTGAATTAAATTAAATGCTTGTGAAACCTACATCATGGGAATGGGTGCCTTGAGTGATGTCAGGCTTGCAGGTGCTGTGAGTGTCCAGCACCGCTGACCACCGGCTGGAGACACCAGCAGCCCCGGCCCCATAGCACCGTGGCTTCCTCAGTGCTCTCTGGTGCCTCAGCAGTGGCACTGAGATGTCTGGTGTGGGGCATGCTTTTGCCAACAGAGCTGACTAAACAATTTAATTCCCTAGTAAGACAGTGTCAATGGGAAACTCTGCTCACTAGTCCCTTTTTGCCTGTGGGTTAGAATAAGGCAGACTATATGAAGCAGGCAGCGGTAGCCCTGTGGCATCCGATCCCGTCAGATCTCGGAAGCTAAGCAGGGTCGGGCCTGGTTAGTACCTGGATGGGAGGCCGCCTGGGAACACCAGAAGCTGTAGGCTTGGGAGAAGGACCTGGCAACTCCCTCCCAAAAATCAATCTGCCATTGAAAACCCTATGAACAGCAGAGAAGCACTGACAATAGTGTTTCCCCTGTTGAACAGAGGGTCGCTATGAGTCGGATACCGACTCGATGGCACCTAACAACAACAACAATATGAAGCAGGAAGAGGCCGAGAATTTGAGACATTTCTTAAATTCATGGGATACCAGAGAAATTCATAGGGTTTTCAATGGCTAGTTGTTTCGGGAGTGGTTCACCAGTGCCTCCTCCCTAGTCTGTCGTAGTCTGGAAGCTCAGCTGAAACCTGTCCACCATGGGTGACCCTGCTGGTGTCTGAGACACCAGTGGATTAGCTTTCAGCCTCATCCAAGCACACAAGCCCTCACAGTGCAGCAAACTGACAGATGTCACATTGATGTCACACTGATGTCACATTGAAGACGAAGATGAAGATGTCACATTCAAGTTGAAGGTGCACCTGACTCATGCCATGGTATTTTCAGTTGCATCATATGGTTGTGAAAGCTGGACATTGAACAAGGGAGACAGGAGGAGAACTGATGCTTTTGAATTATGGTGCTGGAAATGAATATTGAATATACCACTGACTGTCAAAAGAACCAACAGATCTGTCCTTGAGGAAGTGCAACCAGAGTGCTCCTTGGAAGCAAGGATGGCCAGACTGCATCTTAGGTACTTTGGACAAGTAGTCAGGAGGGATGAATCCCTGGAGAAGGACATCATGTTTGGGAGAGTGGCAGGTCAACGAAAAAAAGGAAAACCCTGCACCAGATGGATTGACACAATGTCTGCAACAATGAGCTTAAACATAAATAAGATCGTCTGCCTGGCACAGAATTGGGAAGTGTTTCGATCTGCTGTACATAGGGTTGCTATGAGTCAAACTCAACCCGACAGCACCTAACAACAACCAGAGAAATGGAGAGGGAGAGAAAAGGGAGAGAGAGAGAGGGAGAGAAACACCAAAGAAAGGAAAAATAAGGCAGAACAATTTGATTAAAGAAGTAATTGAAAAGAACCTTTAAGTGTATATTAATTTTCTATTATTTTTTTTCTAGGAGACATTTTTACTGCCAAAAGTTTGTTTCTTTCATGTATAATATTGTTACTGTTTTCCATAAAGAATGTCCATCTTTTGTCCCTTATTTACTGGCTAAAACAACTCCATCAACTCACAAAAACTAATAAATTGAAGTTCCGCAGTATTGTCTTCTATTATAGTAGGATGGTGGTAGTGTTTAAAAGTGAATGTGTATGTGTGGAATGTGTGTGTGTATGTCTTTATGTACTGTGTGGAAGTGCTACTGGAGAGTCCTTTAAAAATTAATAAGTAAACGAGTCATGGAAGATTCTTATTTTGTCCTGTGAAACTCCTTACTTCATTATTTCCAATCTGAATCTGACCAATTACCTTTCGATGTCAGTTTTGACTTGGGGTTTGTAAGATTAAAATGGCCAATTCCTTTTTGATATACCGAGAATGCTAGAATGCCAGTGCTTATCCATAGAATAGCTCAAGCAAATTAAATTTTAAATCATAGTAATGCATAAAGAGGCCAGAAGGAGGACAATGACAGCGCCTTCCAGACAGTCCTGGTCACACACGGAGCGTGTTAGACTCCTGTCAGAGCCTCCTTGGGGAAGGTTGGAGGACTGAGGGCGAGGGCAGCACAGGATGCTTGGCTCCAAGTACTCTCAGGCTGAGGATGAGGACGAGGTGAGACTTATGGTAGATGCCAAATAGTAAAATCACTCCAAATGTCGTGAGAAGGAGCCAGAATTCAGACCAAGGGTGGCATGAGGTTGCAGGAAAAATGATTGTCCCCGGAGATGGCCTACGATGCATCCGGGACCGGGCGCACGGTGTTCCTGGAGTCTTCTGGCTCAGCTGGGCAGGGCTAATTCTGAGTTGTGTGGCTGGAGGAGGTGACATTTCACATCTCTTCCCTTTCTATTTATATTTCAGGACAGTGGCTCTCGACCTTTTCTGAGTCCTAGATTCTTTTGGGGGTCTAATAAAAGTATCACCTTTCTCCCCCCAGAAGCAAATGAACATGTGTTGCCATCTTCCTGCAAAGAACACAAAACACAGTCAGAGAGAACAACTCTGGGAAGGAGTCCCAGGTCCTCAAAGATCAGAGTCTGAAAGCTGCGGTGTTAGGTTAGCTCTTGCTTGCAGAGGATTTGAGTAACTAAAGACTTTATCAGAAAAGTAAGGTGCTTTTTTTTTTTTTTTTTTTTTTTTTTGGTAGTGAAGGGGTTAAACCCAGGGCCTCGCACTTGCATGCATGCTTTTGCAAGTGCTGGGCCACTGAGCTGCACTCTCAGCCCATTTTTTTTACTTTTTGAGACAAGTTCTTGCTAAATTTTGCAGACTACCTCTGGTCTCAAACTTGTGATCCTGCCATCTCTGCCTTCCGCGTCACTGGGATTACAGATGTGCACCACCGCACCTGGCTCTCTAAAGGTACTTTTTAATGCTGCTATAAGAAATAGTATTTTCCTCAGAATTCATTTAAACATAGCCTATAGATCTTAATTAAATATAGCCTATAGATCTTAATATTTATTTTGAGGGATTTGGTAACTAGATCAGAAATAATAACTGGTGAAATATTTATTCATTTGAAAGGCTTTTGAAAATTCTAATTCTAAATTTAGCCAAATGTAAGTGCTGTTTATAGATTAGATTTCTCACAAATCACTCCATCTGTTTTGTTATTTGGTCCTTCTGGGCCTCGTGCTGTAGGCAGAGTATTTATAATCACCCACTTTACCAGTGACCACACGGAGCTTCAGAGCACTTAGCTGGCTTAAGATCAAAATGAGAAGAAACATGTCTGATGAGGAGTCAGGCGTAACTCCATTCAATTCTCGCTTCTGATATGTGACTTTAGGGAACCAAGTGTCTCTAACTCAGTTTCCTCTTTTGTAACAGTAGCATTAACCTTCTAGAGGTTACGGCTAACATTTCAGGGAGATTTGCATCCTTCGTACATATTAGCCAGGAGGTCGCAAGCCACATGTCCTAAGAGACCGAGTGTCGAGCTGGGACTATACCCTGTTCTAACCCAGCCTCAGAGACACAGAGCACCACTGCTGCCACTTTCTTTGAAGCCTCTGTCTTTTTATGGAAGGTGCCAAAGCCACCATGCACTCAACCCTCACAGTAACTTCTTAACTAGTTAATACTGTGGCAAAGTTATTTCTGAATACTTGTGGAACATGGCTGGAAAGCAGCTGTACCAAAAAAAAAAAAAAAAGAAAGAAAATACTTCATCTCTGTCCTCAAAGAGATGACAGGTTGGGGAAGGCATAGCTTTCCTATGAAAAATAACCAGGAGCATCTTGAAAATAAAAAGTTCCGGTCAGTAAGCTGTGCTTCTGATGAGGAAGACCTGCGCATCTTTACCTGCAACCCTTCCACTGACATATTTCGGCTCAGTGACTTGCCATGTGGTATCTCCGCATTTCCATTTCACTGTCAAAGCATGCGGAGGTGGGGTGGGTCTGTGTGGAGACTGAGGAGTCCTTTGCTACTTCTTTGGTTAAGCAGTAAATCCCACATCAAGCATGGACTATAAAAGAGGATAAACTTTTAATTTCTTAAAATTGATCAAGTATATCAAAAGTACAGGGTGTTCTGTTAAGTGCTCTAGTGAATGCACAGTAAATTAATACATAAGACCCAGCTCATCCATTCATAAGGTTTTCAATGGCTAATTGTTTTAGGAGTGGGCTGCAGGGTCCTTTTCCCTCGCGTGTCCTAGTCTGGAAACTCAGCTGAAACCTGTCCACCATGGGTGGCCCTGCTGGTATCTGAAATACCGGAGGCATAGCTTTCAGCATCACAGGAACACTCAAGCTCCCACAGCGCAGTGTTGGGGAGTGTTTCATCCTGTTGTACAGAGGGTTGCTATGAGTTAGATCTGAGTCGATGGCACCTGACAACAAGAGGACATCTGTATCTGTATCTATATGTCATATACGTGGTATATATAGTCTTGAAAATAGAAAAGGGTTAATTTCTTTGCTGAGTAATGTACTTGTGTTGTTGGTAGGTGCCATTGAGTCTTGTCTGTTTCATAGTGTCCCTCATAGGGTTTTTCAATGGCTGATTGTTTTTTGGGTTTGATTCAGGGGTGGACTGCCATGTCTTTCTCCCATTTCTGTGGTGCTGCGGATCAAACCTAATGCCTCAGAAGCCATAGAGTAACACTCTACCAATTGAGCTAAACCCCAGTTTTATGTTGTTGTTGTTGTCGGGTGTCATCGAGTCAGTATCCAACTCATAGCAACCCTACCTACAACAGGGGAAACACTATTGTTACTCTTTCTCTGCTATTCATAGGGTTTTCAATGGCTGATTGGTTTTTTTGGGGGGAGTGGGTTGCCGGGTCCTTCTCCCAAGCCTACAGCACCTGGTGTTCCCAGGCGGTCTCCCATCTGAGTACTAACCAGGCCTGATGCTGGTTAGCTTCTGAGATCTGAGGAGCTCGGATACCACAGGGCTACAGCTGCAGGCCAGTTTTGTATAATGTAAGGCATATATAAAAGGAAATGCGTGCATATAGTGTATATAAAATGTATACAACATTCATAATTCTAAGAGATATATATGAAATTAATATATAACTCCAACAATTATGTGCCAGTAATTGTCTGTATTGACTGATGTCCTTTGGGGTAGTGGACATAGACTGTGCTCAGAGGGCAGACTAAATTACAGTTGCTCTGTCATTGCCTAGTTTGGTAATGATAGGTCAAGTTACTTATTAGCTTCACTAAACCTAAATAGCTGCATTTATAGAATAATGGACTTGAATTTTGTGCTTTACAAGGTTCCTTCAGACTCTTACAAAGTCTTAATTTCTTGAATTTTTCTTTTTTATTTATAATTATGTTTCATAAACACTTTTCCAAACACGTGTTAAAATATTTTGCTTTCTTTTTCTAACATTTAATGTCTATGGTGAAAAAGCTTGAATATATTCAGTGTCCCTTAGATAAAAATTTCTATCCAATACTCTATAAAGCAAAAGAAAGCCTCTTATAACAACAACCTTGTAGTGAACTCAGATATTTTGTATTACCTAGCACATCATACATATATCTGCAAAACAATGTCGCATTGCCTTATGTGTCCTGGATCATTTTTAAAGTGTTTCATTTGTTAGAATTCTGATTTTATCAGTCTCCTGGGCTTTTCTGCTCTTGCCCTTTTAAGGTCCTTCTCTGGCCAGTCAGAGCACTTCTGGGCCCCCACCCAAAGCTGCCCTGATGGGTAAACAGTGTATTCCCAAATAAGAGGGATGAGCATGAGCCCCAGCAGGCCAATCTGCTGGTAAAACCATCTCCTGGGCCAGGCAACGTGCATGTTAGGAAAATTACCGAAGGATGCTCAAATTTATAGAATGGCCTGTTTCTTACTTCCAGGCAGAGAGAAGTCTGCCTAGGTTACTGAGGAGGTTAAGGCCCAGTGTACATGCATTGCTTTATTTAATCTTTAAATGGTCTTCTGTGATGAGGAGCTTAAGGCACGTTGTTGTTGTTGTTGTTGTTGTTGTTAAGTGCCCTCCAGTTGGGTCTGACTCATAGTGACCCTGTGTATAACAGATGAAACACCCCACGACACTGTACCATGCTTGACACTATGTCAGTGCTTCTCTGCTGTTCGTAGGGTTTTCAGTGGTGGGTTGTCTTTTGGGAGTGGGTTGCAGGGTCCTTCTCCCAAGCGTACAGCACCTGGTGTTCCCAGGCGGTCTCCCATGCAGGTACTGACCAGGCCGACCCTGCTTAGCTTCCGAGATCTGACGGGGTCTGACACCAGGGTGGTAATTCCCCTGAAGTGGCAAATCTAGTGACAGTGCAGGAGCAGAAAGGGAAGGTTGGGTCCAGCCCTCCTCTGCTGAGGCCCCTGCCCTGACAGGGTCACAGGGTGCTGAGGGCCCAACTCTGCCTTCCTGTGTCCTGAGGCTGAGGTGTCAGGGCCCGAAGGAACCCGTGGTCCCTGGGACAGGAGCTTGGGAGTCTCTGGGCCAGTGCTGCGTGTGTCTGCATCGGGAATTGCAGTGCAGCACTGGAGCCTGCAAGGGGTGGCCTTTGTCTCTCAAGGATCCTTGTGTCTGAGGGATCAGGACATAAAATATGACAGGCTGTGACAGGCCCTGCCGATGTAGGAAATAAAATTATATTTTACTACCTTTAAGGACACTCTTCTGTTCTGGACTCCCTACAAGTTACGGAGCCGTTCCTGGTTGTTATGTTTTAAATCTTTTTGTGTGTGTGTGTGAGACTGGGTCTGGCTAACTTGTGACGGCTGCCTCTGGCCTTGAACTTGCGATCGCCCGCCTCTGCCTCCAGAGTCTCTGAGGTTCTAGGCGGGCACCACAGTGCTGGCTTCATCTTAGTTGTCATAACCATCTAGAGGGGAGGCCCCTCCCTCCTGCTGAGAAGGAATCAAACCCCAGGGGGCTTCTCTGGGCAGTGGCTGCCCCTCCCGGGATTTGGCAGCAGCTCCTGGCTGACCTCTACTTGGTAGCTGAGATGAACAGTGTTCACTGGAGCAGGCAGGAACCCAGGGACTGACCGGGACTCCCACCTCTCTTCTGTGACCCTAAATTTGGCTCTTCCGTGGTGTGTCCCTCGAGGGGAGGGCTTGGCTCCTCTCTGCCACAACTGTGCTCTGGTAGAACTGGCAGAATGGTGGCTCCGGTGGCTCCGAGGACGTCTAATCGGGGGAACAGAGCACCACTATCACCATCTCAGTTACTTAACAACTTTGAAAGCAACTCTTTTCTTGATGTCAGCTCACCATTTGAGCTGTGATAGAGGAGGGGGCCATCTCCTTACAAACACTGCATTTCTCACTTCCTCGTGAACAGCCATGTTTTGGGGGCGTTGATTTCTTTTTCCCATCGCTTGTAGGTAAAGCGTATAAAAGTGGATCATACTGTCTTGGATGTGGGGGCAGAGCGAGGGTCTGGCTATAAGAACTGAGCCCTTTCTGAACTTACATTTAACGTTTCTGCCTTCAACAAAACACTTAAGTCTTCCGCAATCCCTGCAATTGTTTAGTAATCTCCTAGGGCAGGAAAAGATCTTAATTAGCACTACTTCCCCAAATCCTGTTATCACCATGAAGTCACACCATTTCACAACCTAATGCATGTCAGCGTCATTAATAAATACTTACTGAATGTCACACGCACAGCATTTCGGGAGATTCTGTGTAAGGCATAGCCGTCAGGAGTAAGGACTTTTGGAAGGCGTTAGAAAGGACATGTACCTAGAGACACCAGGAACAATGCTGGATCGTGTATGTGAGATGCGGAAAGACAGTTTAGGTACCCAGGATTGCACGGTGTCAGGGGGAGGAGAGATTTCTGTGGCAGGGAAGATTTGGAAGATGGAGGGCAGGGCAAAGGCCTGGAAGGGTAGATGCTGTTCAGAGAGGGCAGGAGAGGAAGCACTGTGTCCCAGAGAGGAAGAGGGTGAAACGTGAGAGTCCAGCTGTCTGAGAAGTGCTCTGTAGTCTGTCCAGCTGTCTGAGAAGTGCTCTGTAGTCTGCGCACAGAAGCTTCCTCACTTTCTCCTGTTGGAGTTGCCGCCCTTCCCTGGGGGTGGCCCTGCCATGGGTGCTCTTCCTGCCATGGGTGCTCAGTGAGGACGCAGCCAGCCAGCCCTTCAGTGTACACAGCCACCATGACCGAGGGCTCTTCAGGTTGGCCTGGCATTCCGAGGTCTGACCCTTGAAATGTGCAGGACACAGGATGCTTTGGCCTCCCCGTCAGCAAGTCTGCCTCGTGTCTGTCAGCTCGTTGTGCTCTGGGGGCGTGCGTGCAGCTGGGATGCTGAAAACCGTGCCACCAGTATCTCAGATACCAGCAGGGTCATCCTCGGTGGACAGGTTTCATCAGACAGACTAGGGAGAAGGACCCCACAGCCCACTCCCAAAACAATTAGTCATCAAAAACTCTATGAGTGGCAGAGAAGCAATATCAGATACAGTGCCCAGAGAATGAGTCCCCCAGGCTGGAAGACATTCAAGAAACAACTGAGGAAGAGTTGCCTCCTCAAAAGTAGAGTAGACCTTGGTGATGGGAATGGAGTAAAGCCCGTGGAACCTCCTTTTGCTGATGTGGCACGACTCAAAATAAGGAACACAGTGACTGCAACAGTGGGCTCAACATAAAAAGGTCATGTGCGTGGCACAGTGTCAGGGAGTGTTTTGTTCTACTGTACTTAGGGTCACTATGAGTCCAGCTGACCCGACAGCACCAAACAACAACAACAGCCTCAACAAATAACCAGTGAAGCGTCCCAAGCCCAGAAGAGCTCAGACACAGACCTTATCTTGCAGACAGAGTACGATCAAAATGCCTTTTCTGGAGGGCGAGTCATTCTTGCAAGCCAAAATCTCTATCTTGAGTCAGGATCCCTAGACGCAGAGCCTGGGGCAAGGGTGCCTGTGATCTACTGAGAAGAGAATCTCAGAGATGAGAGGTTAAGGAAGAGGGGCAGCAACGTGGTCTTGAGTGATGTCTGTCCTCTGCCTGTGCAGGGAGGAGAGGGGCGGTGACTGCTGGAGGCAGACACACCACAGCGTCCACTACAACATCAGCGTAAGAATCGACACGCTTGTGTAGCTGAAGACCATTCCCATCCTTAATGCACCTCTCTGGGCACAGATGTGTCCGGGAGGCCCACCCACCCCAAAACCAGGGCCAAACAGAAAACCTTTTCTTAGCAGCTAAAGGAAAGATGAGGCCAAAGATTTGACGTCTGTTTTTCTTGCTATAGACAGCTCGCTGTCCTGGATAAGACAGGGTGTCCCCACGCCATCCTCTGTGAACTGATGCAAGCCAATAATGGTCTTTCTGTACCAACAGACCCAGAGGGCAGGAATTGAGTCAGAGTGCATGGGCTTCCTCTTTTTCCATTACACAAGGAAGTGACATTGACCGTGAACTTATAACATCTGTGACTTATGGTATTTTGAAAATTGATTCATATTGAATCAGTTTAGAGTATCAGACCAGTAATACTTCCTCATCAAGCGGGGGGAAAGAAGCCAGAAACAAATCTATTTTAGAATCTCAGATTTTCTTACCACAATTGAAACATGAAGCCTCCACTATTAAGTGTAAATGAAAAGGAAATGATACAGTTTTAAATTCCTTTGAATTCTGATGAGGTTGTGGAGTAAGAAGAAGTGAAGGGGTAATAATGGTTGGAATGAATTGTTCCAGACTGAAACCAACCAACCAACCAGAAACACTAGCCTCGTGTTAAGAAAAAAAAAATACCTTAGCTCAAAATGTACTGCACATTTCTGATGTAATCCAGTTTTAGAATTTTATTCACACTGACATACAAAATAGGGATCACCAGGTGCAAATAATTTTGTAACTGATTTTTTTAAATTAATAGTGGATACTTTCATCTGTTATAAACTTTTTACAAAGTAAAACATTTTTAAATGGATACTCTTCCATTTTATAAATGTGCCATAATGCATTTAATTAATCTATGGAACATTTAATTTACTATTTCCAGGATACTGACATTTTAATTTTAATTATGTACAGTGCCAACCGAAGTATACAGAATAAATAGTCTGGACTTGGATCATTTGGCTCCTGGATTGCCTATGTCACCAAAGGAAATTTGTAAAAGTAAATTTGCATTTCGGGACAACAAAACTGACGTAGTGGTTTTGTTCCTGATGATATGACTCTTGTGATGCAGACCGGGGCTATTAAAAGGACAATTTTATTTTAAAATTATCCAACAAATACCTACTTCCACAAGCAGAATTTCCATTCCAAGACTCCTGAGGTTAAGGAAATTGGTATCATCCTTATTTCCATAGTAAAATTTAAATTATACCGCAATAAAGGCATTATACTAAGCAGTTAATGACTCCAAGAAAATCATTTTTAATTAGAGAAAAACAAAAAATGGCATTTAATCACTAGCTTTTTTCATAAGTCATTCATTGCAAAGATTGGAGAAATACTTGAGATCTGAAAAGCAATACAAACCATGGCATTGCTCAGGCCCTCAGCTGTCTGGAGACAGAACCAGCCCTGGGCACTGGCCGTCCCACTCAAGTGGCTCACAAGGTCTTGCATACAGACTGAGGAGGTGCCTCTTTGAGATCCCTGTGGTTCCTCTGTCCCAAGACGTGAGATTCTGCCAGGTGCGGCGGCACACACCTGTAATCCCAGCAACTGGGGAGGCTGGGGCCAGAGGATCACAGGTTCCAGACCAGAGGCAGCCTGTACAATTTAGGGAGACCTCATCTCAAGATAGAAAATGAAAAATGGTCTCTTGGTACAGAAAGACCATTATTGGCTTGCATCAGTTCACAGAGGATGGCGTGGGGACACCCTGTCTTATCCAGGACAGCGAGCTGTCTATAGCAAGAAAAACAGACATCAAATCTTTGGCCTCATCTTTCCTTTAGGGTCTTTCAGGGTGCAGCTCAGTGGTAGAGTGTTGCAAAGCAGGCTTAAGACCCTGGGTTTAAACCCCCAATACTGCAAGAAAATAAAATAAAAAATAACCCCTCCCCCTAAAAAAGAACAGAGATTCTAACTCTAACAGAAAGATACAAAATTCATGTGAAGTTAGGCACAGGGCCAGGCATATTGCATTTGTATGATTCTGAGCTCTTCAAGGCATATGTGTGCTTGAGCGTGCGCATACACAAACAAAACAGAACTGATTTAAAACAAAATATCAAGCCCTTATCAAAAGACTGATTCCAGCCAGACAAGGTGGTACACACATGTTATCCCAGCACTCCGGAGGCTGAGGCAGGAGGATCTTAAGAAGTTCCAGGCTAGACGTCGGGGAGAGAGAATAAGAGGGTTGGGGGAGACAGAGGGAGACACAGAGAGGCAGAGAGACACAGACACTGACTGATTCCAGCCTCAGTTATCACCAGCTAACATCAAGTAGCTATGTTAAATTACACATTTATGTGTGTTAGTTTTTGGAATAAAGTGAGGGATTAAATTAGGATAGAGAGAAATTCGCCAGTTTTTAACACTGGAAAGTATTCTGTTGAATCAATCCAATCCTTCATTTTCTAAACAGGAAACTTCCTTCTAAAGAGGCTAAGTGTCTTGTCTGGGGTGAAATAAAGAGCAACAGGCAGAGATCAAGTTCCTGCCCAGATGGTTTAATGCCCCAGAAAAAGTGTTTTCTTTTGACAACAATCTCTCCAGCTGTTTTGCTCAGCAATTTATGAATTTATGATTGTCTAAATGAGGACCTGTATGAACAGTGTGATAACTAGAATCCTGTGAATTTGTCAGTTTTTTAAGTTGCTCAGAATTGGCAGCTAGCTCAGCAGATTTGAGTTCTCTTTACACCGAAGGTTGTTTTGATCTTCATCCTTTGAGAATAAGTTTAAACCATGATCTCTCTTCAGTCTACATCTGCCTGCTCTCAGGCTCAATGCTGTGGTTAGAACCATTGCCAAAAATAGTAACACAGAAAAATAGACACAAAGGAGTAGTAACGGGTAAGCAAAGGATGGTAGCGCAGACTGTGCTGTTTGGGGGGGTTGGATCTTAAAATAGGAGCAGAGATAATCTTGTGGACGCAGTCTTATTTTAAGATAGAATACTTCATGTTATTTCAAACGTCAGCCGTCCTTGGGCTAGCATTAATCCAGTTGCAGTGACTCTGTGGATGACGCGGAATATCAGCAGATGTGCCTGCGGTGGAGAACCACGTTAGGCTCATCTGGGCTCCTTCTCTGGAAGCGAAAGCCTTCAGTGGGGTCTGAACTTGCAGATGCTGGTGAGCTGTCCTGGGATGCACCAGTGTCCCGGCAGGGGAGGAGTCAGTCTCTGATCCTAATCTCTTGTGCTGATGTACACGGTGTTGGGTGGATTAGGTGTTATTAGCAGCTACAGTCAACAGTACAGCAAGGGAGGGACTGGAGAAATATGCAACAGCCTGAGAATTACAGTTGTTTGGTCGTTAAGCAGTTCACACGGAGTTCGTCCCGCGGCCAGGGGGTGGAGCTTTCTCCTCTGCTTGATTGTTTTCATTGTGGACATGGAGTTCCCACTTGAGTTTATTTGAAGGGTGGTAAAGAACCGCCTGGTTCTCCATACGCCGATCAAGTTTCAGCACCAGTTTTTCTCCAACTCTTTCGAGGGCATGATTAGTGAAGACTAGTGAAGCAGACTGTTATTCTACCTACCAGAAAATCCCTAAAGGAAACGGGCTGTGTCTCAGTTTCTTATACATTACAACGTTCCAGCAACGTGCCATAGAAAAAGGGTTGGTAAAGCATTTTTGTAAAGGGCCAGATAGTAAGTATTGTCACCTTTGCTGGCCGTGTAGTCTGTGGAAACTGTACAAGTCTGCTGTGGGATAACAGCAATCACAGGCCCTAAGTGAGCAGGCGAAGAGGGCTGTGGTTCCATAACATTTTATTTACAAAAATAGGGAGCAGGACACATATTTAATTTGCAACCCCTGCGGGTGAATGTAGTCTTACTTCATATCTGCTATAGATATGGGTCTGCGGCTTCTGATCCCATCAGGTCTCAGAAGCTAAGCCAGGTCAGGCCTGGTTAATCCTTGGATGGGAGACCGCCTGGGAATACCAAGTGCTGTAGGCTTGGGAGAAGGACCTGGCAACCCATTACCAAACACAATCAGCCATTGAACTCTCTATGAATAGCAGAGAAACACTGACAATAGTGTTTCATCTGTTGTACATAAGGTCTCTGTGAGTTGAACACCGACTCAGCAGCACCTAACAACAACATAGATGTAGGTGATACTGTATTTTCCTAGTTACCAAAGATAAACATTTTGCAAGTATCTTTGATCCCTTTTTCTTCTTTATTGCTTAGATTCCATCAATGATCAATATTACTGATTTCGTCTGTTCAGTGTCCTTTCTGTCATTTCCACAGTGGGTTTGTTTTTAACCACACTATCTGTCACAGTTTCAACTCATTTATTCTCAGTCCTATCACAGTGTGTATTTCCTTGGTAGCTCAGGTTACAGCCCAGAGCTGCCTCCTTTACTGTTTCTCTCTCTTCCTGGCACGTAAGCTTTAGAAGGCAGGGGCTTCCTCCCTCTTCTCTGCCGCAGAGCAGTGCCTGATAAAGGACAAAAGCAGGTATTCAGAGAATATCTGTTGAAAGGTAGAGGACCCCGAGCCAGCCCCTTGATCCTCATTCCCCATATTCTCCGGTCCATCCTTCGTATGAATTCTAGTTATTAAATCGGCCAAAGCCTAATAGAAAAAAGATGGAGTACTCAAAATAGGACAAATAAAGGGAAGTGCTGCCCAAAGGGGATTTTAAAGAGTGTGTATAGCTAAGGAGGAACTAAAGGAAGGGAGGGGTTGTTAACCACCCCCAGACACAAAACTGTAAGAGGGAGAGTTGTCACAAGAGCCTGAAAAGAGAAGGTCTTGTGGGGACACCCTCCGCCACTGGACCTTTATTCTTTGGTCTCAGAAAGGGCGCCAGGCAGGGATGAGGGGAGTGAACGGCCCCTGCTGGGTGTCATCCCTCAGTCAGATCGCTTGCTGGGACTCTGCACAAACTCCTCTAGAACCCGGGAGCAAGGGAGCCATTGGCATCGTCTTCGGAAAGCAGCCGCCCAGGAGCTGGAGGGGGAGCAGGGCTCCCTGGGGCCCCTCGGAATCCACTTGTGTCTGCAGGAAAATTTTGTGTCAGGGACACATGGAGTCCCGTGGACTCTTGAACCATGATGGGTTGATACCAGTTCCGTTATACTCTTTCCTGAAGTGAAAATGTTAATGATCATGGGGGTTTTTCATGCAGGGTAGCAGGAGTTAGAAAGGAAAAAGAAATAATTAGTACAAACCATAGCTGATAGTCCCCGCTTCTTGGAAACTGAGCCCGCATTGTAATTTGGTAATCACAGTTCCTTTTTCTACCACACATGGTATATCCCCTTTCCCTTTGCCAGCACAGTGGTTGGACAGCGATTCTTTCCTGGTAGGACAAATCAAGTTTTCATTCTACTAAGATCCTAAAATAAGCAAATAAACCCCAGAGCTTTTTTTATTAGTATTTTATTTATACATGTTAGTGGAGTACAGCGTAATAAGTCAGTTGATGGTCCATTATGCAGTTACTAAATCGGTATTGCTTACACTTCCATCTCCTTAAACATTGTACAGAACAAAAAAGTCATAAAACAACAACAAAAAAAGAAAAGAATTAAAATAGAAAAGGAATTCTAATTAATATGGAATGATAGTAATGTGGGTTATACCTTAATTTTTTCCCTTTCCTTTTTCTTCTTTTTTTTTTTATTTTTACAGAGTTACATCTTGTATTTTGCATTTTTCTCTCCCTTATTACCCCTCTACATTATTCCTCCTCCCTCCCACTAGTCCCCACCCCCCTCATATTGGGTCTACTTGTATTTTCTATGCTTAGATAAGTATGACTGTATGTGTATATACATATATATACATATATATGTGTGTATACATACATACACACACACACACATACATATACACACACACGTATGTATTTTTTTCCCTTTAAGGTAGATTTAACTCCTGCATCTGGATGAGAACATACAGTATTTCTCTTTTTGAGTCTGAATTATTTTGCTTAAAATGATACTCTCCAGTTGCATCCCCTTTGCTGCAAATAACATAATTTCATTCTTCCCTACTGCTGAATATTATTCCACTATGAATATGTCCCACTGTGTTTAAACCCAACCTTCTGTTGATGGACATCTACAATCCCTGAGTCTTAATATGAGTGTCTATTTGCTGGGGTCATTTTAGTATTATTATTAGATGAAGCAGGGAACATAGCAACTAAATGAAGGCAATTCAAGTGGCAGCTGATAAAGGAGCTACTCACAAAGGTATGGGCAGAGTATGGGGGAGTCCCAAGCTGTGATTTTTGAGCTCCCCAGGACACTGATAGAGCAAGCCCTAGGCACGAAACACAGCGTTTGTTCCCCTCGTCTGGAATGAGAGGCTTCACGGAGAGCACGCCTCCAGAACTGCCTTCTTGGGTGGAGAGACAGAGCCAGGGTGAAGCGACCCTGCAGGGCCGGGTTTGGGGGAAGTGCCCGTCCCTCACTCTCCCTGTGCCGCTGCTGCGGCTTCCCACTGGTCAAAACCACACAGGAACCAGAAAACAGAGAAGCTCCTTGGTGAGGTCTGTAAGACCTCCTCTGAAGGGCAGGAAGTGAGTGAGGAAAGGCAAGAAGGATCTGGAAGGGCAAATGAGGGATCTCTGGTAACTTGAGCTTCTTCAAGCAGGAGTGGAGTGATTCTTAAAACCAAATTCCACCTCTGAGGACTTCCAAAGGACTTCTTTAATCCGATACCGAAATCCTTCCACCATCTCCCCTCGTCTCCATTCCCCTGCTTTGGCTTCCTGTCTTTTCCCACTTGTACTGTTTGTGCTGTGCGCTTTGTACCTCTGACCAGAAAGCAATTCTCCCTCACCTGTTCTCACAAGGTGGGTTAAAATTCTCTCCTCTGTCAAGGACACATCCTCCTCCCCTCCCTTCATTGTTCTTGCCCCACATGCAGTATGTTCTGTCTTCTACTGCAGTCATGAATCCCATGAGGTGCTTTGATTATGTAATTTATTCCCCATGGAAATCTAGCAGTGTGGCTATTTTTCTGTCGTATTATAAATAGAGAGAACTGGCTGTAACCCCCTTTCTCCACCAGTGAATCCTAGCATAACTAATGGGGGAACGGCCTGATGTGGTCAGCCTCCTGGCATGACATAATATGAGGCACAGAGTGCCTTCTAGGAAGGATTCTTGCCAAAGGACTTAACATAAATCTGATCAGATCTTTAGGACTGATACCATTTTTTTTAGGAATTATGGGGAATAGAGAATTGTGTTAAAGTACAACATAAAGAAAATGCAATAGGACTGAATTATGAAATGAGACCTCTGTGATTTCTACCCAATGTCAATTTTACTGGGGGGAAAAAGGAGCTGTATAATAATTCTAGATTAAGGGACGGCAGATCTAACCACCAGACACACTGCGTACCTCTTCATGGGAACCCTGTTTGCCGAAAGTCAGAGCACATGTAGCCACAGAGTCTCAACCCAGGCTTATCTTCATCTGCCAGAGGTGGGAGACATGTCTGTGCCCTGCCTGTGCCCTTTGGGCACTCACTGTCCTGGCACCAGCTCTTCCACGCCAAGGGCTTCTGACTTCCCCCCCTGTCTTTGCCAAGGGCTTTCTTCCAGGCTCATTCAGGTCCAGAGGGGTTGGAGATAATGCCCTTCAGAGTGGCCACCAGCCAGGGAAGGGAGGAGCTGGAGGATGACTATCTCAGCCTCCTCCTTGGAGTGGTCAGCTGTGAGAAGTGGTCCCCACCACTTCCGGAGGTCCCAGTGGGATTGACTCCCACTGACTCCCAGAGTTACCTTTCTCCGTAACTCACCCTGCCTGGGCTTCCTCCCCTCTCTGCTCACTCCCTCCTTCCTCCTGTGTTTCCTGGGATCACTTTCCAAACCCACCACCCATAGTCACGTCCTTTCCTCGGGGTCCACTTCTGGGGTAATTGGGCTTAAAACAGTGTTGAAACCCCGCTGTTCACTGGACAGCGCCCCCTCCTGCATCCACTCCGTCTGTCCTGCAGTTGGAAAGCGGCCCTGTGGCGTAGTCATGGAAAGAGACCGGGTTCTGCAGTCGCCCAAGCCAAGCTCGCCCTGGGTTCCTCGTTTGCCAGGTGTCTGCCTTGAGGTCACTGAAATCACCCCGTGGAACCTCAGCTTCGTCAGCAGTGAAGCAGGCGGACAGGAGAGGGGCGCCCCTGTCAACACGCTCAGCTGGGGACCCTGCATAAGCACGGATCTGGTTCCCTTCGATGCTGTTTCAGGCATTAGCTTCGTTCTGGGCACCCGGGAGGGTTCGTAAGTCCAGGTGACAATGCAGGAGGAACTCAGGACGAGATGTTAACGAGGGGCTGGGATTTAGTTCAGCTGGTAGAGCGCCCCTCTGCAGTCTCTGAGGTCCCACACCACAAAAATGGGAGGAGGACGTGGGAATCCACTCCCGAGACAGTCCCAAAACAATCAGCCATTGAAAACACTGTGAGGGTCACTATGAGTCAAGACTCCATGGCACCTAGCAAGTCAAAGGATAAAGTCATTTGGACTTTTGCATAAGTGGACATACACAGCTTGTAGGATCGTGGCGTGCTGATGGGTCAAGGCGGTCCCATGCCTATGGGCAAAAGAGAGTGTGTGTGATGGAGTACAGGACACAGCCTCATGCCTGGTGGAGGAGGTGCCTGTGGAATGAGAGCCCTTGTGGCTCTACCTCACTAGACTTTAATTCCCAGATGGCAGAAGCAGTGTGTGAGCCATCTCAGGTGTTTCCTTGTGGTTGTTGTCAGGTGTCATGAAGTCAGGTCCAACTCACAGCGACCCTCATGGGGTTGTCGATGGCTGTTTCCAGATTACCTCAGGCGTGGGCTGCCACGTCTTTCTCAGGTTTTACAGTGCTGGGGATGGAACCTGGGTCCTCAGGGTGGCACTGTACCCACTGAGCTAAACCCCAGCCCCCCCTTAGAGTAGTTGTACAAAAATGAGCAAAACAGATCTGCAACTTTCTTTCCATAACACAGTTGCGACATTCATAATTTCATAATACATCAAACAAACCAAGTAACCAGCAGCGTGCTGTACAGTAAGTCCACTTACCGAACGTACCCTCAGTCATTTCCACAGCTTCCTTGCCGCAGACTTCCCTCTTTCACTTCTCCATCCCATCAACACATCATTGGGGTTATTTTAATTCATCTTGTTTTTAATTCGTAACATCCCTTATAGGAGTTTGTCTCTCTTGATTCTTGGCCTTTGGTCTCATGTTTTAGCTGTCCACTTGGTCTTCCTTGTTCCTTACCACACTGAGGTGATTTCTGACATTTGATATTATTATTATTATTATTATTATTATTATTATTATTATTATTGTTATTATCAGTGCTAGGGATAGAACCCAGGGCCTTGGTGCATGCTAAGCAAGCACTCTACTAACAGAGCTAAACTTCCACCCCTATTGGAAATTATCATAATATATAATGAATTTTGCTGTTCATATTACTGATTTCATCTAATTTCCAACTTTAGTACATATTACAATTATAAGAACTAATATTTTCAAAATGACAAATTATTTTTCTATTAATAATTTATATTAGTGACTATACTTAGCATTTCTTAAACTCTTCTCGGTAAATACAGATTGTTAAATTCCTCTTTTTATTTTTAAATTGTGTCCTTTTGCAATTTATCTCCTTTCATCGGGTTAATTACCTACACAAAGAAAATGGTGTCTTAGCTTCCTGGGTGTGCACACCTGTAATCCCAGCAACTCGGGAGACTGAGGCAGGAGGATCTCAAATTCAAGACTAGAGGCACCTTGTGTAACTTACTAAGACTCTGTCTCATGATAAAAAAATTTTTTTGAACGGAGACTAAGGGTGTAGTTCAGAGATAGAGCACTTGCAAAGTATGTATGAGGCCCTGGGTTCAACATCCTAGTACCAGCAGAGAAGAGAAAAGAAAAGAAAGGAAAGTGGTGTTTTAGTCGATAGGTTTACTTCTAGATGAGTGTTATCCAATAGGACTGCCTAAGATGATGGCGCTGTTCTTTGTCTGCATTGTCCAATAAGGTAATCGTTAGTGACATGGACACTGAGCACTTGAAATATGGCTACTGTGACTGTGGCACTGAAAAGGTAACTTAGTTTAAACAGTCACATGTGGCTGGTATCAGGATAGATCTAAACTTTGTTGCACACTTATCTCTACTTTGTTTTTCTTTTCCTTCAGATGTCTAAACTGTCTGGCCTAAACTGTTGCAAATTACCGGTGTCTGCAAAAAATGTATCCCAAAAATGATTGATTCCTAGTGTACTCTAAATTTCAAAAGAAAAATTAGGCAAAGGACTGTGGTTGATGAAGCTACCTCTTTTATTCTGACTAAATGGTTTCAACCACTGAGCAATCCATTACCATGTATAATGTAGGGAAAATATGCCACCTATGGAATGATTTTTATGCTCACATTTATTTATTTATATACTTATTTTTTAAGTGGATTCTCACTATGTAACCTAGGATAGCCCTCAACTTTCCATCCTCCTGCCTCAGCCCCCAGAGTGCTAGGATTATAGGTGTGTGCCCCTGTGCCCAGATGGAATGAGTGTTAGTGTAAGAGAATTTTACACAGAAGCCAATGACTTGTTCAACTTGCCCATAAGAAAATTTGTGACACAGACGAAGCGTTTGGATTCCCTCTTACTTCCTTGTGCTCCCTCCTCTTAGAGGTTTCTCTCCACCAAGGGGCCCGATACAGCTATGTTTACAACCATATTTCTCCAGTCGGCCACACTGCCAGGTTCCCTTCACTCCCTCCCACTGTGGAACCTTCCAATCAGCTCATCTACATTAAGATGTCAATGATTGATAAGCCTTCTCTCTCTCCCCATTGAAAAGTTACACTGTAGAACACTATATCATCATGGTTCAGAGGAGAGGCTCTGGAGCAAGGTGGATCAGACTTTTCATCCTGGATTTGCCAGCTGAGGGGCCTTAGTTGGAGCAAGTAGTTTTGCCTCTTTAAGATCCTCATTTCCTCAAATATGTTGTTTTTGTTAGGTGCCGTCGAGTTGGTATCTAACTCATAGCGACCCTCTGTACAACAGGGGAAACACTATTGTCAGTGCTTCTCTGCTGTTCATAGGGTTTTCAATGGCAGATTGATTTTTGGGAGGGGGTTGCCAGGTCCTTCTCCCAAGCCTACAACTTCTGGTGTTCCCAGGAGGTCTCCCATCCAGGTACTAACCAGGCCTGACCCTGCTTAGCTTCCTAGATCTGACGGGATCGGATGCCACAGGGCTATGGCTTCAGGCCTCCTCAAATATAGAATAGGCATAATAATGGTCCCTAACCGCAGGGGGTCTTTACCCATACCCCCTGGCATCTGATTTAATCAGATCTTGAAAGCCAAGTAGAGTTAGGCCTGGTTAGTCCTTGGATGGGAGACCACCTGGGAACACTGGGTGTTGCAGGCTTGGGCAAAGGACCTGGCAGCCCACTCCTGAAACAATCAGCCATCGAAAACCTATGGATAGCAGAGAAGCACTGACATAGTATGGGGCATGGCACAGTGTTGGGGAGTGTTTTTTTCTATTGTACATAGAAAGTGCCTGAGTTGGACATAACTCAATGACACCTAACAACAAGAACAACAACAATACAACCACCCCTGGGCGTTAATATGAGCATCAAATAAGACATACATGCTGAACACATGTTGTTGTTGTTAGGTGCCATTGAGTCGGTATCCTATTCATAGCAACCCTCATAGGGTTTTCAATGGCTGACTGTTTCAGCATTGCCTTGGGAGTGAATTCCCAAGTCCTTCTCCCATTTTTGTGGTGCTGGGAATTGGACATGGGACCTCAGAGACTGCAGCGCAGCACTCTACCAACTGAGCTAAATCCTAGCCCCTGCTGAACATACAGTAATAAATAAATACTTTTGTTACTAATAAAATTTTATTAGGAAAAAGTCACTTAATGTGCTCCTAAATGAATCTCTAAGGATAAAATTGTGGCAATAGTAGATAGTTTAGGGAGAGATTTCCAGTGTTCCCCATTCGGTCTTCAACATGTATGTTTGTTGAATGAATGAACAAATGAATCAATGAATCACCTGCTTACTCTGGTAGTCGAATGTTCTATTCTCTACGTGCTGGAGGTCACTTATTGAGTCAGGAGTAGAGGCAGTAGTAAAAATGGCAGCTTTAAATTTGTCTCTATGTGCTCAAAAAGATTTGGTCTGTAACGTGGGCATAAAACTATTACCAATGGCAAGTCTAATTGGGCAGGTTGGGACTTCAAATTTCTACTTTGTTTCCTGCCTTGTTTCTATTTCTTATAAGAGTGTATTACTTTTTATAATAAGAAAAGCAACCATGTATAATTGTCTAGTGAAACAGCCACAAAGTAGCATCAAGTACCTTGAATTAGTATCATAACATCTTATGTGTATCCTCAAGATATAAATCCTAACTGAAGATTTGTAATATTTAGTAGTTTTAACTACAAGTTGGGTAGATTTTTTTAGTTTTAAGACTTCATAGTCAATTATGTAAAAGAAGCAAACAGTAGGAGTCAAATGAAGTTGATGTGCCAGGCCCTCTAACACACATATGCAGGCACACACACTCTCTCTCTCTCTTTTGCCCCGCAGTGACCTGATTTTATTAGTAATTTTTTAGTGTACCACTTCATGAGTCTCACTGTGGCATTGCCGTACATGCGTATCGCTGTACGTTGCTCATGTTCCCCTCCCCCCTTACCCTTTCATGACCCCCTCTCCCATCCCTTCCCTCCCCACCAATGGTCCCCCTTCCACTTGCCTGACTTGTCTTGCGTACACACTTTTATAGTAATTTGACACAGGAAATTCTAGCCCAAATAAATGAACACACCAAGCTTCACTGAGATCAAAGCTTTGATTTCATTGTGTGCTCTTAATAGAACTATATTTTTCTCAGAAAGAGACAAAGAGAGAGGAGAATGGAGAAAAAAGTAAAAATGATAGCCTTTCCTCAAAGCCAGTAGCTATTGCACAATATTTTTTTCTCAATCCATGTGGAGTATAGTGGGAAGGAATTTCATAACTTCCTTTCAGATGCTTGTATTTAGAAATGCTTTGCAGTTAGTGGAACAATATATTAATAGGAAAATTGGTGTAACAAACATGCTAAGGTTCGTATTTTGCCAGTGACAGCACCTAGATTTCACATAACACAAAAGTGAGGAAGCCAACTGTCCTATGTTACATTCTTACGTTGGGAGAGTTGTGGATTGGAATACATTTGCAACACCTACATGATGTACCCCTGGTGGAGCCTTATGAAACACAGCTTCTGAATATTGCTAAACTGTACCAAACTTCTAAATAAAACATTCCTATCTCTGATATGTTTGCCAAAATAATGAATCATAGCATGCTGCTGTCGGTAAGCTAGCAGCCAGTGACGTGGGTCCCTTTGCTTTCCTTTAACGTGAGAACAAGTGGTTGGAGTCATCATCACAAAAACCAAGCTCCTGGGAGTACTCCGATCCCCGAGACCGTCCACGTCCCGCACTCTCATCTTCTCAAAAAAAGTTGTGATGGGCATTCATGCCTGATGCAGCTTGCCAACTACATGAATAAAACACGCACCCTCCCCTCCGCTTCCCTTGACCCTTGTTCCAACTATGCTTCCTGTCCCTGGCATGCCAGTTGAGAATGGCAAAGAGAGTTACTGAAAAGTTGGCAAACATGATAAGTAAGGAGTGTTCAGACTTTTGGGACAAGTCACTGCCTCTGCCACTCAGGCGGTTTTTCACGGGTATAATGAGCCTGTCCGTGCTTACAGGACACGCCTGCACCCACTGAGCTGTGAAAACATTTACAAATAGTTAAACTGTAAGATAGTACATGTTCACTGCAGGAGTCTTTTAAGATGCAAAAAAGTCAAGAGCAAAATAAAAACGATGCATTATCACACGAGATTGTCATACTTTTTAACAAAAAGCGTAATTTTTTATCCTTTTTCCACTTCATTTAGTGGTGAGACACTTAGAAAGCTTCAAATTTTTTTGGACTGCAAGATGCTACATTAATATACATCCATGCCCCATTGTGATTCTTCAGTCTTCTCTTCTGAGTCTAATGTGTCCATAAGGGAGGTGGAGGAGCCTGTGTTCAGGACAGGGATCCCCAGGGCTCAACATGACCATCTCGTGTGTGGAACGGATGTGTGCTTTCTGTTTTCAAGTTAATACCAGATCAAAGGTTCTGGAGAGTGCTTACCACCAAGTGATGACCTGGGCCAGCACTGTCAAAAACACACCCACAACATAAGCGGAGAAGCATCTTCAAGTCTTCCTTGGAATTTCCTAAGCAGTGTGGGAAGCCTGGGCTCTGCCCACAGCTCCTCCAGGACAGAAGCCAAGGCTGCTTTGCAGAAGCTTTGCAGACAGACAAACCACCACAGCAAACAAGAAAAACACAATTTTTCTTTTGTGATCTCTTAGCAAGACTAAGAAATTATCAAATAAGTAAAAAGCCTCTCTGTAAGTTATAGGATTGGGGTTTGAGGCAGACGTTTGGGGAACTCCGAAGTCAACAGGGACAGTGGAATAGAATTCCATGCAATTTACTTAGAATGCCAAGAATTTCTTCACTGTCCCTTACCCATAAAGAAACAGAAGTGATGGTCTGGGAAAAAGAAACCCTGTTGCTTATGCCTTGATGATGTAAACATGGATGCCACTACAAAAACCGTTGGTCCATTGGGATCCCAACGCATGACAGGGGTCAGGGAGTGCTGCTTTGTGTCCTGTATTTACACGTGGCACCTGCTGGGGAGCACCCCTGGCGTGGCCTCAGGGTCAGTGGCACAGCTGCTAATTTCCACAACTTGCTTCAGTTACAAGGAGGCCGCTGCCAGGTAAGGAGGGAAGGAGGCTTACAGACAAAAGTCACACCAGAGGGCTTGGGATTGCTGGGACATTGCAGAGAGAGCCAACATGACAGGCCAGCTGGACCAGGCTGTGTCCAATTCACCTCTTCACTTTGGGGCCGTAACCGCGCCCACAAGGGAACAGCGAGAATGAGGCATCCTCTGTTTATTCAAGATCTGTCAGCAGAGTCCCCACTGGATGACACACTTTCCATTTCCTGGAAATACGGCAGTGCGCAGGACAAATGACATCCTTGCTGTTTGAAGTATCCGGCGTATTTTCCAGGCTAATCTGCACCCTTTCAACAGTTTTAGAGGATTACAGAATCAGACAGATTTAAAATCACATGCATATTGGATTCCCACAAGAGCACTGGACCCAGCTCTCCACCACGAATCCAATCCGCATGTGATCCTAAGCTGCCTCCGATTTTGTACCCCTCTAAAACTGTTGGAAGGGTGCAGATTAGGCTGGAGAATACGTGGTCTATTTAAAATAGTCAACTTCCTTTTTAATTTTTAAATTTTTATTTATTTTTGTGATACTTAAATGTCAGCTCTTACTCTTGCTATTGTTACTCATTTCCATTAGGTTATATGTGGCCTTTCTAAAGCAAATAAGATAAAAATGTGATTATGTATTGCTTCACATAATTTTCAGAAAGTAATGAAGTAACACACAAGTTCTTTGGAAAATAGCTGAAGGACCGCTGGGCATGGTGGTGTGCATCTGTGGCCCCGGCTCCTGTGGAGGCTGAGGTGGTTAGAGTGCCTGATTCACCACTGAAGAATATTTGAGCTGTTGTCAGTTTGGGTGAGTGTGAATATAGCCACTGTAAACATATATGTACAGGTTTTTTTGCAAATATGAATTTTCATTCTATTGGGTAGTAAACCCCTATGAATGGAAATCCTGGATCATACAGCGAGTGTATTTTAAATTTTTCATTTTTTGAGTCAGGGTCTTGCTGAGTTATGCAGGCTGCCTCTGCCCTTGAACTGCGGTCCTTCTCCCTCCACCCCACCCCCCGCCCCGAGTCACTGGGATCACATGTGTGAGGCACAGCACCCGGCTGGTGTGTTTTAAATTTAAAGAAAAGGTCAACCTGTCTTCGAAAGTGATTGCTGTTCTACAACTTCCATCAGCAGTGTGTGCATGTTCTGGTTTCTTCACTGCCTCACCAGGGCTATGTATTGCCTATTTCTTTGTTTGACTGGGGCTGGGATTTAGCTCAGTGGGTAGGGCACTGCGCTGCAGTCTCTGAGGTCCCGAGTTCAATTCCCAGCACCACAAAAATGGGAGAAGGGCCTGGCAATCCATTCCCAAGGCAATCGTGAAACAGTCAGCCATTGAAAACCCTATGAGGGTCACTGTGAGTCTGATACCAACTTGACGGCACCTAACAACAACATTTCTTTGTTTATTTAGTTTTACCCATGTGAATCGTTGTGCAGTAGTATCTCATTCTGGTTTTAATCTCCTTTTCCCTAGTGATTTATACCATGACTTTTCATCTGCTTATTTGCCATCTGCATCCTTTCCTTGGTGAAATGCCTGTTCGCGTCTTTTACCACTTTTTTTTTTTTTAGTTTAAAATGATATTTGACTTGAACGTGGCTTTGTGGGTCATTAACTTGATCAGAGCACAGTGGAAATAGCTTTTCTCTGTGTCACATGTCCGGGCACTCAGCTGGAATGGCTTGAGCACTGCAGGGCTGGATGGAACAATTCACCTGGGCCCTGTGTCTGGACCTCAGCCCACGTGCCGGCTGCATTTCTCCATTCCCCTCCACCTTGTCTCTCCACGAATCGACCCTGGGCATCCTCTCAGCACGTCATCTCCGGGCATTTGGATTTCCTGCAGGTGGCAAGATTCTCAGGGAGCAAATGACAAAGCCGCAGGCCACCTTCAGGCTTAGGTCTGTGTGCTTTGACCTGGCATCTCCTGAGGTTACACAGGACCTTTGCACTCCCAGTGCTGGGCACTGAGAGGAAGTGCGTGAGGAAGCCAGGAGCAGCCGGCATCCGGTTCCTGGAGAACAGGAAAATGTGACAACAAAGCAGTTAAGGGGCAAGAAGCGTGGGCTCCCCAAGAACAAGAGGTACAGTCTGAGAAAACGGAACTTCTAATGGGGTAGATTCTAGGATTCTTTGCCCAAGTAATCTTCCTTTCTAATCTGTTTGCCCACACTTGTTCTATCTCAGCAACGGGGTCTGTCTGTTTCAGTGCCAAGTCCAAATGGCCTTTCAGGGCTCGGCACCCTGGCTCCCTCGTCCAAGTCTGCATCAGCCTCCAGTTCCCGTTTCCCAGTCTCTCACTTCTGATAAACCTTCCATGTTCTTGAGAGGAATCAAGCCAGTGAGGTAGTTCCGGAGCAGCCGCTCTGTTTTACTGTGCTCTCCCAGGCCTGGTCCACAGGGTGGGTTCTAAAACAGCTCAGGTTTCTTGAAGGGAATCACATCTCTGATTCTTTGTTCTCAGCCTCTTTGGCAGGTCCAGAAATGGCCTTTTAAGTTAAATAACAAGAGCCAGCCCACTCGCAAGAGTTGCAGAACATTCTGGGGTGGTGTTTTACACATTAATCACCTGGGAATGTTTAGTTGAGTATGGAGAAGTCCTTTAATTAACTAACTGAACACACTTTTTTTAATGTCATGTAGTCACATGATATGTACTATTAGGTGTCCAAGGTAGAAAGTAGAATGAAGCAGAGTTCTTGCTCTCAAGGACTAAGGTTGCTGTTGTTAGGTGCCATCGAATTGGATCCAACTCATACCAGCCCTATGTACAATAGAACAAAACAGTTCCCAACACTGTGCCATGCCCAGCACTATGTCAGTGCTTCTCTGCTATTCAGAGGGTTTTCAATGGCAGATTGTTTTGATTTGTATTGGAGATGGGATGGCAGGTCCTTCTCTCATTTTTGCAGTGCTGGGGATCGAACACAGGGCCTCAGAGAGTGTAGAGCAGCGCTCCCTCAACTGAACTAAACCCAGCCCCCAAGGACTAATAGTCTGATGGAAAAGGCAGACGGATGAACCAATGACCACCCCACAGCCTGGGATTCCCTGGGCAGCCGTCCCACTCTAGACTGTTACTGGTGTCCAGCAAGACTGTATGGACCACTGATGCCCAAACTGCTCCTTGAAAGAGGAGTCGTGTAAGAGGAGAAAGACGTGGATTTGGAAAGAACGTTCCAGACGGCAAACAGCGTGGGTGAGAGCAGAACACCTTGCAGCACTGTGGCTCATTGGGGAGAACACACCTGGCAACATCACTGAGTGACAGGAGGCAGGCACAGGAATGAAAAAGGAAGCCGGAGAGAGGTGGGCATCATGCCAAGGATGTGTGGGGTGATCGCCGTGCTGGCCGTTAGGGTTATGGTCAACAGTGCTGTGTGTTCACTGAACCATCAATACTTTTCTGGGGATAGTACTTTTGTTCTGGTATTTTAAAAATATGAATCCTGAATCATTTATATTTAAAAAGTTATATGTTGTTGTTGTTAGGTGCCATCGAATTGGTGTGCGACTCATAGCGACCCTACATACAATAGGTGAAACGCTGTTGTCAGTGCTTCTCTGCTATTCATAGGGTTTTCAATGGCAGATTGTTTCAAGAGTTGGCTGCCAGGTTCTGCTTCCATTTTTGTGGTGCTGGGGATTGAACCCAGAGCCTCACAGAGCACAGAGCAAGCACTCTACCAACCAAGCTAAACCCTAGCCCACTGCCAAATAAGAGGATCTGCTGCATGTCCTACATTTAAAGTGTCAATTTCTATGCATTTTCTTCTTTATCACAGTGTTAAGGAAATTATTTAGGCATCAGCCAAGACTGACAAGTCTCTGGAAAGCATTTCTGTCTCATAGATTAATGACTTGCTTCTGTTTAGTCTTCATTTCCCTCCCTGAGCCTGCCATATTGTTGACGGAGGGCAAATCTGCTTAGCAGTGGAGATAAGCCCTCCATCATTTTGGCCTCCCAGAGAGGGAAGAATTCAGGCGCCACAAAGCCCTGCTCCAACTCAGTGTATCTGGTGACTGTACAGATCTTCACATGGGAGCGGATGACTGCTCTCCAACCCCATTTCTCTTTGGAATTACAGTTCGCCATTTGCTATCAAAATTAGCCTTTTATCTCTTTGTGGTAAAGCTTGATGGCATCTGAGTTTTCCAGGCCCATGTGACAGCGGTGCTGCATCTTTCTGGCAGTATCCAATTTTCCTTCCATTTTATCGCCCTGCCTTTTATTTCAACTTTGCTTTTGCAGCCTTCGTACAGTTCTGACCTTTGGATGTTCCTACTTTCGACACTGAGGACGCCACACCATCGCCCTCTGAGTAACAATGTGCTTTCTTAGCTCACTTCCTAGCATGGCTTGATGTTTTCTTAAGACATCAAAAACAATCTTTTGAAAAATGTTAGCAACAACAACAAGATCAACCAGTTCAATCCACCCCACAAGGTTTCTTAACCCAATATCCTTTCTTTTATTCTTATTTTATTACCCATGGAAAGAAAATTTACTTAGATTTTTTTAACCTAGTATTTTTTTCATCACTTTAATACTTACTGGATTTCTCCCTACTGAATGAGTAGTTCTATTCTTTTGAAAAATAAGTGTCAAATCTTTGCACTAACAGATTAAAAAAAGATGAGTAAAATACATCTTACCAGATGTATGTGGAAGATCCCATTTCTTTTTAGAGATTGATTTTTTTTTTTAGTTAATGTGTTTTCCTCTGGACAATATGATTAGCTAAAAAGAAGAGTTTGAATTTCACTTAACATAATTGCTTTCCCAAGTAAGATGAGAGACCGTTGGTTTGAGGCCATCATACTGCTCTTTACTTGTAGTTGAGTAGATTTCTCTGGTTACTAAGGAGCGTTCTTTTCACCATGTATCATGAAGGTGCTTACTGACCCAGTTGTAAGAATTTTTGTTTCTTGATGTTGAGGCTCAATCTACACTGCGGACTGTGTTCTTTGATTTTCATCAGTAAATGCTTCAAATCCTCTTCAGTTTCAGCAAGCAAAGTTGTGTCATCTGCGTAACACAGGTGCTTCATTCTGCTCACCAACTTTGTCCAAATAGAGTCGCCACACACATGCACCTGCCCCTAAACTACGATGTGAAATCTTGCAAAGAAAAGGTAGAGGCTGAAACAGAAAAGTGAGCCAGCAAGCAAGCTCTTGGCAGGCTCTGCCTTACGCTTGAGTTGCTATGTTTAGGTCCCTGGACCATCGTGCTTAAAGTTCTTACATTAATAAGACTCTGATAAAATTAGCCTTTCCTTTGACTGAGTAATTCCAGTTTCTGTAGTTTCACCTTAGAAATGTTTTATCGGGTACAGGGTGCCTCGTTGATGCCTTTGTTTTTCTGTTTACTGAGGTCAGTTGTGACTGTACTAAAGTGGTAAGGCAAGGTTGAGGTCAAAGACTCAGCATGGGCACCAGAGTCGAAGGATAAATGAATTATTTTGGTTTGCTTTTATCAGCATGAAGCATACAATTTATTAAAAACAAAGCAAAACTGTACACAATATTTATTTTCATCACTTATTGACATTTTTATAGGAATATCTGCCCTAGATGTCAAGTTCTGACCTTGATAAGGCTCTAAGATGCTTATTGGTGCCACCATATATTTTATTGCAGCTGATTCACAAGAATAGTTTGTACAGTTTGTTGCGTAGAGCACTACTGTAAATTTTCTTGGTTTTAGCTCCCTAATCTCTCTGTTCATCCGTCTTCATGCTGATAAATCATCACTGAAGAAACAAATATCTCCATGGATTCAACTACTGGCTTGTAGATTTGTTCATTTCAGCATTGTCACAGCTACATTTATTCCAAATCCATTTTGTAGATGATAAAACAGGAGTTCTACAGAGACAGGGGATTTATCTAAAGTCACACACAATTGGAACCCAAATCAGCCTGGAATGCAGGTCTCCAGACCTCTCATCTGCAGCTCTTCCTGTTGCCTTCTCACTGACATGGAATTGGTGTCAACCGATTATTTCTTATCCCAAGGGATTATGGTAGTTCCTCTTCTGAGATATCAAGTTATTTTCATCTTCTATGTAGTTAATTGCAAGATTGGGTCAACTCTCTAGAATGATTTACATTCTATCTGACTGGATATGTTACTTGGGATCATTTTTGGATTATAGTGGATTATTCGGAGGCCCTTTATTTTCTTGGAGTATTGGAGATACGTAAAAATGTAAAAATGGCAAGACACAGTGGACAGAAGCTAGCCTAGAAACGAGGGTTATGTCTCTGTCTTAATCATTGACCGTGCAGAAATCACTCGATACCATGTCACCTCAGGTTTTTAATCTGTAAAATAGAGATCATGATACTTAGATCTCTCGCATAGGCAGTCTGTTTGTTGTTGTTAGATGCCGTTGAGTCAGATCCGACTCAGAGACACCTTCATAGGGTTTTCAGTGGCTGATTGTATGGGGATTGTTTTCGGGAGTGTGCTGCCAGATCCTTCTCCCATTTTTGCGGTGCTAGGGATCAAACCCAGGGCCTCAGCACACGCAGAGCGGCACTCTACCAACTGAGCCAAACCCCAACCCATAGGCAGTAAAATCACCAGATAATTTCATTAATAATGATGAAAACACATTAGATGAGTGTAACATAATTCATGTACATGTCGAAGCCAGACAACTTTGAGAAAAGTCATTTAAACTTGTGGTAAGATGTTTAAACTCACCCAGTGATAAGCCCGCAGGGAGATACTGGTGTTTGCTGTGGGAGTTTCTCTCTGATAAGATGACTTCTGTATCATTTATGATCCTGAAGGTGTGGTGATAAAAATAAACATCCTATTTATTTTGTCATGCAGTTCTGATGAAACACAGTGCTTGGAGTCCCTAAGAGCACTGGCTGCTGTTAATTAACATTGTACTTGGGAAGGCGGGGCAGGGCTGACTCATTCCTTTGCACATGGTGTTCTCATTTGGCAGAGGAGAACAGAGTGACTCCTGAGAGGGAGCCGAGAACACTGTCTGTTAATTTCAAGGAATTGTGCGTTGTTTGCACAGCTGTCTATTCCTCTGACAAGAGGCAGGGGTTTTAAAAGTCTCTCTGGAATAAGGATAAAAAATAATAGCTGTAATTTATTGGTCCTGTATTTAATGTCAGTTGCTTTAAAGGGTTTTTTACATACATTATTTCAAATTTCCAAAGCAACCTTATGCAAGGTGTAGTATTATTATACCCATTTTACTTCATGACATCTTTATAGAAAGAAAAGGGTGTATGCTATAATTTGAATTTGTACTGTGTCAGACCTGCTTACGTTTCATCTGTTCTCATGGCTGTTCTCTTGAATAAGGTTAGCGGCAAACACTGCATCTATTGAAACTAGCAGATAAACTAAGGCAAAATGAAGTTAAATAATTTGCTCAAATATCAGAGTCAGATCTAGGACTAGGGCCTTACTCTATGAGTAGGGCCTCCTGAAGATATTTTTTCATTAGACCATTGGTCTTCAAATTAACGAGTCTGACAGTTACATTAGGGACACATGCTAGATTGTTGTTGTTGCTTCTTCTTTGTTTTTGTTAGGTGCCATCAAGTTGGGTCTGACTTATAGTAACCCTATGGACAACAGAATGAAACACTACCTGACACTATGCCATGCCCAACATTATGTCAGTGTTTCTCTGCTATTCATAGGGTTTCCAATGGCTGATTGTGTTTTGGGAGTGGGTTGCCTAGTCCTTCTCCCAAGCCTGCAGCACCTGGGAGAGATGTTCAAAGATGCCCAGTCAGTCTGGAATTTGTGTTATGGTTTTAAAGGACATTACTAGGACAGTGGTAAAATCCAAATAAGGTCTGTAGAATGGGTGATAGCACTGGATCCATATTAACTTCTTGATTTTAATAATTGAACTGTGACTAGATGAAAAAAATACAGACTGAAATATTTAAGGGTAGGAGGCATTGTGTCTGTAACTTAGGATGAGATAATTCATCAAATTTGAGAGAGAGAGGGATAGAGATGGAAAAAGAGGGAGAGAGAGAGAAAGAGAGAGAGAGAGAGAATATAGAAATGCAGAATACTAATGCGTTGACATTTCAGTAAGGCATATACAGGAATCCTTCATGCTATTCTTGCGACCTTTCAGTGAGTCTGAAGTAACATCAGAATGTGAATTTGAAAACCAATCACCAGTTTGTACCAATGCTCTATACGGAGAGCTCACAGCCGGAATCAGCAGCCTCAGAGGCCTATGTGGTCTCTACAGCCAGCGATCGGGTGCACTAGGCCCCGGGGGCCCTGTGCGCAGGTCTTCCCTCTTTTGCTTTCTCTTCTTTAGGCACGTGAGGACAGTTATCAGTGGGACGGCTCTGCACACTGAGATGCCAACCAGGTCTGGACTCTGTTACCAGGACCAGAAGAAAATCTCAGACGCTGTGTGAGTTACTGCTTCGTGCTGTGGCTTCTGCCATTAGAAACTTCCACCTTCTCAGACAATAGAAAGAGTAGGCAGAAGGAGGGAGTGAACTAGCAAAGGGAGGTGAAGATGGCAGAAGGTGGGAGGGGGAGGAGAATGTAGAGGGATAAGGGGGAGAGGAGAATCTCAGTGTAAATGAGGCAACTTCATGAGTACATGGGAAAAAAAATAGGGGAACGTAACCCAAATACGCATGGGGTTTCACTACATATTAGTCAAAAGGTTCCACAGACCTGGTAAGTTGATAAAAGTGTAACCAAAAGTGATATAATTCTTGCATAATGGAAAAAGCCAATGCCGCGTTACTCTGTACCCCACCAACATTTACCAATACACTCAGAGAAAAAAGAAATTTCCACCTTCTGATGGTCTGATAATTTCATAGTTTAGACTTTTTCAGAAGGCAATTCTGAATTCCCAGTTCCGGGATGTGACTTCCAACTATCGGCAGTGTCTTTGTCCTCCTAGGTAAACTCATAGCAGCTCTAGCGCTGATTAAAATGGGTCCATACAGAAAACTCTGATTCCCCACAGGCCTGAAACACTCATTGATCTCTTGGTTTCTTTGCCCCCGGCCTGGTCCCAACATGTATAGCAGGGCTTCACCTTCTACAGCACTGATTGCAATCAGTCCTGCTAGTAATCATGCATCGCCCTAAAAGCGGATGCTTCCAGCCAGCACTAGTGTACCATTCGGCAAGTGCTCTCGGACTCTGAGGAATGTTTCCATTTTAACCAGGTTCGGCTGAATCGCGGCCGCTTCTGCAAGCTATCTACGATGGGACGGTACCTGCATTAGAAGTTCAGTCATGCCTGTGGCAGAGGGTGACAGGGGAGAGCTTATTTCCACACTCATTTCTCTTCCATAAAAGGAAAGAATTGCTGGGTAAGCCACTCTAGCAGCAGAGGAAGCAGCAAATTGATTTTTTTGACAGGATCGCTGGGGAGAATGATGGGAAGTGGGTGGAACTGGCTGAACAAAATGAGAAATGAAAGATAATAGCCGAGGATCAGCTAAGACCCTGATTGTATGCGGGTTGGGGATAAATTAGAATAATAAGAGTGCTGTTCCTGAGATTATTTGGCAGGATGAAATCCGTAATTGCATGCATTTTCTTTTCTGTTTTTAACTTTTTTATTGGTAATTTTTAATGTACGACTTAATGAGCCTCATCATGACATTTCCACGCATGCATTTCATGGTACATTGCTCAGGTTAACTTCCCCCTCACCCACTCATGACCCTCCTTCCCCCTTCATGCCTTTTCAAACAATTAAATTTAAGATATTTCTGTGTCAGTCATAGAAATGATTTTGTAAAACAAAATGTGCATACATCAAATACCACTATGGGTGGCATAGGACTTAGCTTGAGGATTCTAATGGGAAGAATGCTGCCTTTTAACTAGAAAATGATTGAAAAAATGTAGAAGGTGAAGAGAAGAAAGAATCCCATCTGTGTGTGTGTATGTGTATGTGTGTGTGTGTGTGTGTGTGTGTGTGAGAGAGAGAGAGAGAGAGAGAGAGAGAGAGAGAGAGAGAGAGCGAGCAGATGGAAAAGCTTTGATGTTGTCTTAGTATTAAGAATGTTGTTGTTGTTGTTGTTCTTAGGTACCATCCAGTCGGGTCTGACTCATAGCGACCCTATGCACAATAAAACGAAACACTCCCCAACACTGTGTCATGCCCCGCACTATGTCAGTGCTTCTCTGCTATTCATAGGGTTCTCAATGGCTGATTGTTTCAGGACTGTGGGCTGCCAGGTCCTTCTCCCAAGCCTTCAGCACCTGGTGTTCCCAGGCAGCCTCCCATCCGAGGACTAACCAGACTGACCCTGTTTAGCTTCCGAGGCCAAGCGGGATCAGATGCCAGGGGGCTATGGCTGCAGACAGCATCAAGAATAATGAGATTGGAATGAGGGGGGGAGTTGGGATGCAGAGGAGTGAGGAAGGGATGGGTGAGAAGTGGAAGTAGCCATGTTTTAGAGAAGGGAGTTGTCTGAAGCAGTTTCCATACTTGACCTAAGCAAGTCACTGGTTCGAAGCCTAAAGCCTAGAACTGGTAAATATTTCAAATTTGAATTAGCTAGAAAGAGCACCAAGTGGGACAGATCTTTCTCCACCCACTGTAGGGGAGGAATCTACCTGTTTGCTCTTTTTCTTATAAACAGGAAAGCTGTTTTTCTTTCCATCCTTTAAAAAAAAAAATCTGAGCACTGGTGCTGGTGTGTAAGAGAGAAGAAGAGGCAGAACAATGGACATACTTGTTCTAGGAAAGCAGTGATTCCTCAATTTCTGCAGAGACTGCGCAGCAGCTGAAAGCAGATGTCCTCACAAAAAAGACAAGCAAGAAGGAGGCCACACTGGTGGGCAGGGCAGGGATGGGGAGGAGGGCAGGAGGGGTGGGCGAAAGTTAATGTGAGCGTTGTGCAGTGAAACGCGCGTATGGAAATGTCATAACGAGGTTGTACGTTAAAAATTACTAGTGAGAAAAGAAAAAGGAAAGACTGTCAGCACTCACGCTGCGTTGATAGACGGACCTGGGTTCAGACCAGGGCTTTGCCTCTATTGGCAGCTTCCTCTGTCTTTCTTCCTTCCCGTTATCATGTGCTGTGTGTGTACAAGTTTCCCACTTTTTCCAGCTTATTATTATACTATTCGTGTTGTTGTCATGATTATCCTGGTGGTGGCTGGGTTTGAACCCGGGACATTGTGTTCTGCCCCCATCTCCACTGCCAGGCTCCTTTCTGTCCATTTTAGTAAAGAGTGTTTTCCTCTTGTGTCAGAGGGTCTTCTCTGCATCTGAGTTGCGGACCCCGTTTTCTCTCACCTGTAGGAATTGTCCCATCGCGTTCTTTTTAACATTATCCGTGACGGATGACACTCCTGTCCACTGGTCTCGTCTGCTGGCCCAGGACGGGCTTTCCTTTCTCCTGTGTGGGACAAACCCTCACATGCGCACACCTCTCTGTCCCTGCTTTTCACCTCCCTGTCACGACCCCACTTCTTTCGCCTCCCTCCCCAAGTTCACAATCCATATTCTACTGTCACGCCCCGAGAAAACTGTGTCACATCTCTTGGTTGCTTCCAAGGAGCCAGATCCAATCACTGCTTCTCTGTTCTCACTTTTCTCAATTCTCCTCAGCAATGTTACAATTTCTCAGCCTCTGTCTCTTGACGGACTCTTCTTTCCTGGTTTTTCATGGCTGTTATCTTGAGACAGGCTCTTTCTATGTAGCTTCCTTTATGAAAGGGGCTTATCCATTGTCAAACCAAATGTTTAATTTTTAACCCTCAACCTAACTCCACCGATCGGGAGCACTGGCAATTGCTTCCTCCTTGCTAAAAACTCTGTTTACTGTTGCCCAGGATACCATTCATTCTTGGTAATTCTTCTGCTTGACTGCACGGCTTTCTCTTACTCACATTTGCTGGCTCCACCACCTGTTTCCAACTTCTAAATCTTGTCGCAGTATTAGAACCTTTCCTCCTTTCTCGATACTCTATTCCTGTATAAGCCCATTTGACTCCATAGCTTTCAATTTCATCCTAATCTGACTATCCTCAGGATTATATTTTTACCAACTACCTCTCTCTGGGAAAACTGAACATCTTCTTGCACAAGACTGAAGCTAGATTCCTCTTTCTCACCTTGTATGAAAATCAGTTAAAAATAGATTAAAGTCCTTAGCGTAAGACCTGAAACTTTGAAATTGCTAGAGGTCAGACCCAACGCAATGGCATCTAACAAGAGCAACAACAGAGGAGAATATAGGGCAAACACTTCAAGACAGAGGCATAGGCAAAGACTTTCTGTTCCCAATGGAACAGAATAGGAAACTATGGCAAGAATTGACAAATGGTATTGCATGAAGTTAAAAAGCTTTTGTACAGCAAAGTTTACAACTGTCAGAGTGAAGAGACAGCCGACAGAATGGGAGAAAAATCTTTGCAAGCTATGCATCAGACAGGGGATTAATATCTAGAATATATAAAGAGCTTAAAAAATGAAGCACCAAGAAAACATATCATATCATCAAAAAATGGGTAAATGAAACGAACAGACAGTTCTCAAGAGAAGAAATACAGGTGGCCAATAAACATGCAAAAAAGCATTCAACATCCTTAGCCATCAGGGAAATGCAAGTCAAAACTACATTGAGATACCATCTCAGCCCAGTCAGAGTGGCTAGTATTAACACCAACAACAAGTGTCAAGGATGTGAGGAGAAAAGAACCCTTACACCCTGCTGGGGGGAATGCAGGCTGGTGCAGCCACTATGGAAAGCAGAATGGAGGTTTTTCAAAAAATTAAAGATAGAACTACCATATATCCTGGCTGTACCATTCCTTGATATATAGCCAAAGAAATATAAATCAAAATATCATAAAAATACCTGCTCATCCATGTTTGTTGTGGTGCTGTTCACAACAGAAAACCTGGGTCTCCATCAACAGATGAATGGATAAGGAAATGTGTTGTATATTCTTCATGGAATTCTATTCAGCCATAAAGAAGGGTGAAATTATGGCATTTGCTGGAAAATGGGTGGAACTAGAGATCATCATTTTAAGTGAAATAAACCAGACCCAGAAAGACAAATACCACATTTTCTCCCATATATGGATACTAGATTTCAACATATAGTCAATATTTTATTATACAGATCATGAAAATAGAAGGTGAGTTATGCAGGGGGTGAAAAGGGACTAAAGAGAGGGAGCACATTAAGGAAGTGTAATGGGGAAAGAAAGAGAAATACCACGGTTTTCTTTCAAATGCAAGATCTGGATTTTTATAGATGACATACAAATGTGTATATATACACACATACACAGACACAGGCATACAGGCAGAAGGACCATTGGTGGAGAGGAAGAGAACCAGATGGAGGGAGCAGTGTTGAGAGAGTGTAATCGGGGTGAACCTGGGCAGTGTACAATGATATGCATGTATGGAAATGTCATGAAACCCATTAAGTAGTACACCAACTGAAAATAACTAATAAAAAGTGATGTGGAGAAAGAGAGTAAAAGCTAGATTACTTATTATGGTTTGAAAGCTTCCACATAATCTTTCAGGTACCTCACCTCCCCGGCGTCTTTGTGAACCACCCCCTCCACCTCCTTTCCTGTCCCCCTTAGAATCCCATCAGCCAGCTCACTACGTAGGATCTTGGCATTTGCCATTTCCCTGATAGACTTGCTCTTCCGTCAGCTGTATTTGCGCCTTGCGTTCCTTCAGCTCCTTGGTTTCCAGTGTCTCCCATCTCCAGAGCCCTCCCTCAGCCATCCAGCAGAGCAGTATCAGCATCACTGTCCCCCTTAGTCTGTTTATTTCTCTGCATCACACGATTGCTTGCCCTCAGCCATCCAGCAGAGCGGTATCAGCATCGCTGTCCCCTTAGTCTGTTTATTTCTCTGCATCACACGATTGCTTGCTGACATGTTTTTCATTATCACTTGCTTCACCAACATGGAGATTCTGTGGGAGACAGACTTTATTTTATTCTCCTCTTTAACCCCTTTCTGTTGGAAAGGTAAGTATTGAAAAAGCTTGCCAAATCAGCAAATGGATTAATAAATGATCGGGGGATCTCATGTCTTCCAATTTTTCCTATTTAAGTGAAGCCTTTGCTTATTGATAGCAATCTAATAAAACCACAACGTCTCAGCTTTCTGGGGTGATTTGTATCACAGATAGAAGCGTTGGATTTTGGGTGTCTCTGAAATCTCACTACGTAGCCGGTTGCGCCTTTCATCTATTTACACAGCTAGCTCTGCCTGTTGCCAAAGTGAGACTTTATTTATGAAAGACTTTGGTTCGGCCTCAGACCATTCTGTGCATTGCAATACCTTGAAGCGATTGCTGAACGCCTCATCTCGTGTCCCCAGGTCCTCCCAGGTGCTCCTCCCGGGCTCCTCCCTGTCACCTACTCATGACCATCCTAACCTGGTGCTACCTTGCTTCAAGGTCGGCCTCGCCTTGACTCAGAGGTGACAAGTGTGCCTTTGGCTTCTTGTCTTCCCAGAGACTCAAGCCCAAGGACAATCTGGTTTCCATGTGAGGTGCTGCTGTGTTTACCACGTGATGATTAGGAGCCAGCCGAGGACTATGGCGCCCGTCCCAGGAACAGAACAAAATGATCAAATGGAAAACCTCCCGAGAGACTTTTTTCCTAAAGCCAAGCCTATCTCTGAAATTTATTTGTGTAACCGCGGTTAAAAACAACAATAAAACCCACTTGAATTGCAATAATGTTTTCATTTTCTTTAACTCTCCTTTTCGTGAGCCAGATATCTGCAGGCAAAGTGCCCCATTTGTCCTTGGATTGCCATATACCTTGCATGTAGATTCAGCCTCGATTCCCATCAAAACCTTTAAAAATAATTTCAGCATCTTATGATGTATCCGTAAGAAGAATTTAGATTTTTTGAAGATACTTTCCGCAGAAAACCTGAGAGTATGTTTGCTTCTCTTCTTCCAGGAAAATCTTATGATGGAGAGCTAGCTAGTGGATATGGAGAAGGGCCTGGCAATCCACTCCTGAGGCAATCCCGAAACAATCAGCCATTGAAAACCCTGAGGGTTGCTATGAGTCGGACACAACTTGATGGCACCTAAGAACAGCAGGTAGTGGACAGATGCCCTAACACTTTCTAAATTTGGCAGAAATGTTTGGCAGCGCCTGACAGGCTGCTGCTGCTGATAATTACGAACATCACAATTACCATATTTGTTTGGTACAACCCGTGTTCCCGCAGAGCCACGTGGAGGGTTAATTACCATGGAGTGCTGACTTAAATGCCATGTTGCCTTTAAAAATAAACCCAGAAGAGGTGCTTAACTTTTAATAAAACAAATATAGAGGAAAAACAAATACGGTTAATTTTCCTGATTCATCCATGGTCTCCCTACCATCCGCCTTCCTCCCAGCTACAGCTTCTCGCTTGCTAGGTAAATCTTTAAGCATTGTTTTCTCATGCCGTGTCACCACTAAAAGCCTTTAGTTGTTTTATTTTACTAATAGAAGCCAACTCAAGTTTAAACACAACACACACACACAGAGTGCCTGCCTCCTAAGAATCAATGGCTAGGCTAGCAGGAAACTGCAAAAAAGAAAAGAAAGAAAGAAGAGAAAGGAAGGAAGGAAGGGAGAGAGAGAGAAGAAAAGAAAGAAGAAAAAAAAAAGAGAAGAAAAAGAGAAGAAGGAAGGAAGGAAAAAGAAAAAAGATATTGTTCCTGTCTTCAAGGACAGTTTTACAAGGTTGAATTAGGGCTAAATTTGAAATCTATACACATTCAATGGCTTTTAAAATTTCATCTTAACCTGTTTTTCTTCCATTATCCCCCATTAAATTTTAGACTCTCTGAAGAAGTGTAAAATATTGACATACTCTCACCTAGCATACTTTGTGCCGCCTTGAATCCTAGGTGTGTATTTTTTTTTTGTTTGTTTTCCCTCTCCTTTCCTTTGAGTTGGGTGCCTTTGAGTTGGATCCAACTCATATAGACCCTCATACTGTTTTCAATGGCTGATTGTTTCAGGATTGCTTTAGGAGTGGATTGCCACATCTTTCTCCTGTTTTTGCGGTGCTGGGGATTGAACTTGGGTCCTCAGAGAGTGCAGAACAGCGCTCTACCCACTGAGCTAAACCCCAGGTCCTCCTTCCCTTTAAGACCTACTTAAATGATACCTTGTTCCCTCATCCCTGGCCTCTACAGGCATCCCTCGTCACTTTGATGTGGTCCTTTGCTTTGCTAGACAACTTTATAGAATGTGTTCAATATTTATTCTCTCCTAAGAGGTTGCAGTTTTATATACCTGTTTCATAAAAGGGACTTTTTAGTCTTTTAAGCTTCAATATAGTTGGGCCGATAATATAAAAAATAAAGTCTCCAGGGCCACTTATATAGGTACATTTATATTCTTAGAGGTTCTCCCTATGTGACCACTACTCGTGAGGTGTGTACATGCACTGCGTCATCCATTGGCAAGTATTTTTGCCTTAGGCTGTTTTCTGTTGCTGTAACAGGATATCGGAGCCAGAAACACTTTAAAGTCTATGTTGGCTTCAAGTTCTAGAGACTGGCAAGTCCAAGCGCTCAGCTTCTGGTAAGGACCTTGTGTGGCTTCAACTCATGGCGGAAAGCAGAAAGGTGAGCACCTGTGTATGGAACAGACCAGTCGTGGGGCAACCTTGCTTTATAACGACCCCTGTGCTGGGATTGAGCTCAGTTGGTAGAGCGCTGCTCTGCAGTCTCTGAGGGCCGGAGTTCGATTCCCAGCACCGCAAAAATGGGAGAAGGACCTGGCAATCCACTCCCAAGGCAATCCTGAAACAGTCAGCCATTGAATACCTTGAGTCGGATACTGACTTGACGGCACCTAACAACAACAACAATCCTGGTACCTAGTGGAGTCTTCCGAGAGTGAGAACTCACTCCTGGGAGGGGGCATTTGTTTATTCAGGAGGGCTCTGCTCCCAGAACCCAAACAGCACCTCCCAGCACTGCTGCATTGAAGAATGAAACTTCAGCGATTGGAGTGTGAGTAGGGGCAAACATTTAAATGATGGCATATTCAGAAATGCAGTTGGCGACTTAGCAGGGCGGCACGCACCTGTACCCGCAGTCCCTAGGCAGGCGGAGGCAGGAGAGTCACAAGTATGGGGCCAGAGCCAGCCCAGTGACTTAGAGAGACCGTGTCTCAAGATAGAAAATTAAAAAGGGCCTGGGGATGCCGCTTTGTGGTGGGGCACTTGCGAAGCATACACAAGGCCATGGGTTCAACGCCCTAGTATTTCAAAAAACAAAAACAAACAAGGAAGCAAACCCTGACAGGAGCAAGGCAGCACAGAGCTGGTATTCTGGCTCAGGTATAAATGGATGGGCGCCCCTTTTGCACAGGCTGGATTGAAGTTTCAGAAACCTGACTGAGTTGTGCTAATAAAGTCACAAATTTATTCATTTATAAGAACCCACTCTGCCAAGGTTATTCTCTTCCACTTGTTGTTAGGTGCCATCTAAGAAGGTCTGGCTTATCACCACCCTTTTAGGGTTTTCAATGGCTGATTGTTTCCTGAGTGGATTGCCAGGCCCTTCTTCCATTTTTTGTGGCGCTGAGGATTGAACCCAGCCCCTCAGAGAGCGCCGAGCAGCACTCTACAAACTGAGCCAAACCCCAGCCCTAAGGAACTCAATATTGTTTAGAAATTTGGTGAATAAAGACGAAGTAAAGGAAATTGAATGCTCTTAGGGCGCTTTCAATCAAGCTATGATACCATGACGTGTCTTGTTCTCTTGACTAGACTGGAAACCTTTATCTGCAGTCCTAGTTTTGGGACTAATTTCCACTTTCAATTTTAATTTTTCTTAAAACTCTTTTGTGATCACTTATTTAGGTTTGCATTGAATAGAATTTCACTCTGTCTCACTGGAACATTATGTCTTAATCTGTTATGATGTCTGTGTTATGGTACCGTGCCCCATTTTGCTGTTCACCTGTTTTACTCATCACTAACCGCCTTGCAGAGTGGGACCGCCTAGGATGGGTCTCTAGGACAGCTAGTCCACTCACCAGGTTGAGAGCATTTATTATCTTTACTTTTCTCTAACTTCTGGTATGTATTTTATTTTAAATCAGGCTGGGTAGACACATCCTGAAAATCATTTGTACATATTTATTGGCAAAAAGCACCACTTCTTGCAAAACTTAAACTTAGGCCTTTTAAAAGCTAATAACTTGGTTTGTATCCTTGTTTCTTAACAGCTCTCAGGGCATTGGAACTATAGCACGATTTGTGAAAAATGAGTCTGGACTTACAATCTCTGATATTGAGTGATAAAAAGGCTACAAGTTAGAATACACACCTACGACAGTAAATGAAAATAGATGAGAAGAGGAGGAACGAGATCAGCTCTTACTGGTGTTAGACTATGTTGATCATTTTACTGATCTTCAATCATCTATTAATTTCTTTATCTAGCAACAGAGTTTATCACACTAAAAGAAACTCCAGGCTGGGATGTGGCTCAGTGAGAGAATGTTAGCTAGCATGCATGAGGCCTAGGTTCTCTCTCCAGCACTGCAAAACAAAAATAAGCAAACAAAACCTCTTACTTTGATCCTTAAAGCTGGAAGTTAAACTACTCCAAACCCTTTCAGATATTAAGTCCAATATGTAAATATTAATTGCTTTGGTCTCAATTGGACATTGTTATGACAGAAGCCACTCTTATCTGAGAACAGCAGAATCTGACCCTCCTCTAAACTATGTGCCATTGGCAAATGAAACAAGACAAATAAAATTAATCTTTGAGGAGCTGCAGTAACAGAAGATCTCCTGAAATATAAATACACCGAGAACAGAACATGCCTGTTAAAAAAAAAAAAATGCTAGCAAAACTGACCCCCATTGTTCAAAGCCCACAGAAAAATTCCTTTTCATGTTTCATCAGGATTCCTACTCTGCTTATAAGGTCTTTAGGAGTATCAGTAATGAAATCATATTAAAATTGGCACTGGCATCAAGAGGCACTTCCTGTCAATGGAACACCAGCATTGAATGCCCAATGGAAAAATGTGCTTTGAGTTCCCTGAACAAAGAGGAATCCCTGATAAGAATATCAAAGAAATATGAGACGATTTTGTCAAAAGTCATGTTGATATTAGTTATGATACACATTTAGCTGTCATTGTGAAATATTTAGAGTGTTCTTAATTATGCCTTCACAAATATTCTGTCACAAACCAGCTCGTGAAGCTCATTAAAAGCTTTCCAAAATCTTGCTTCTTTGTAATTCTTTTATGAATAGAAAAGACATTTGCATGTGTTCTATGCTTAATAAATATGTTTAACATTTTTGATTAAGGAAGGAATTATGTGGTTAAAATCATATTTATGTCCTATGTGGGTTAGAAATTTGTAGAGAATAAGACCATGATAAGAAACATGTTAGGTCGAATTTGACCATAATCTGACTGGACACCTAACGCCTAATCTAGATGCCGAAGAGTGGTATCACTTTATTTCTAAATGCAGACAGCTGGTGAAAGGCTCTTATTAACAGCGTAGTAAATAATAGGATTGATTTTTGTCATGTGTATAAACTGATGACTAATACGTAAGTATTTGTTTTAAAGTCAAATTCATCACAATTCAAGAAGTGATGAGTCACAAAAGCATTAAATTAGGCAAGTGTGTAAAAGTAAACAAGTTAGAAAAAATTATACTGACAGAATGATCTACAAAGATTTTTTTGTGAAAATAGCTGGGGGAGTAAAAAATAAAATTTAATGACTTCTAGGAATTTTCCCTAATATAATTTTTTGAAAAGACAGTATAGTACTAAACAGAAATTGAGAAAAAATGTCTTATTTCCAAAAACTTTTCTCAAAATCCAATTTCATGATTACTTCTTCCTTAAAGGTTATATAAATTATGAGAAATAGGAAATTTGAATGATGAATCTTTGCTAATTCTATTTTTACTCGATGTTTAATAATTTAACACTGATGAATTATTTAGAAAGCAACAATTTATAAGTCATAGAGAAGGAATAAAAAGTAACTAGAAATTCCCATCAGCATAAATTATTTAATTAAGTTACAAATAAAGAAAAATGGCAGTTTATAAATTACTCGCAATATATATTGCCATCATATATCATACTTATAAAATAGAGATAACTTTGTATTGAAGAGTTGAGCGGGAATAAATGTAATGTTTGGACTAATGAGCTATAATAAATAAAATTTCTTTTTTCATAAGTGACATTCTTTACCTCTTTCCTTCTGAACTTGTTGAAAGTTTACAAAACTCATTGTTGTTGTTGATGTTAGGTGCCCTCCAGTCGGTGTCCAATTGATAGTGACCCTACGTAGAAAAGGAAAAATGATATTGTCAGTGTTTCTCTGCTATTTATGTGGTTTTCAATGGCTCTTTGTTTTTGGGAGATACCAAGTCCTTCTCCCAAGTATACAGCACCTGATGTTCCCAGGCGGTCTCCCATCCAAGTACTAACTTTCAGCAAGTGAAAGAAAAAACTTTCTTTCTTGTTGGAGCCACAGTTTTTAATTACTGATTTTGTTTGCTATCCATGTTGTTGTTGTTAGGTGCCATGAAGTCAGGTCCGACTCATAACACCCATCATAGGGTTTTCAATGGCTAATTGTTTTGGGAGTGGGCTGCCAGGTCCTTCTCCCTAGTCTGTCTTTGTCTGAAAGCTCAGCTCAAACCTGTCCACCATGGATGACACTGCTGGTATCTGAGATACCCATGGCATAGCTTTCAGCATCACAGCAACACACCAGCCCCCAGAGCAGGACAAGCTGACAGACATATAGGGGCCGTGAGTATTAGGGTAGGAGAATTTCCTCTTAGAATTTAGCAGTGGATTGCTTGTCCATCAAAGGCTGCACTCTTTTGCATTTTTCCCTTGAACTTTTAGGAGGCACTGCTGAGGTTAGGCAAGTTCCCCCGGGCTCTGGGTTAAAGGCTTGATTCTCAGCACCTGGCTCTGGGAGCAGGTGAAACCTTTAAGAGGCAGAGCGTGGTGGGTGGTTCCAGGCACAGGGGTTGTGTATAAGGGGATATTAGTCCCAGCCCCTCCCAGGATCTTTTTTACTCGCGCCCACCGTGAGCTGAGCTGCTGGCTCTGGACCTCCCCTGATGCACTGCCTTGGTTCCGGCCCCAAGGCAGCAAGGCCCTGCAACCCTGGACCAAAACTACCAAAACCGTGAGTCCAGATAAAGCTTTTCTTTTCCAAAGCCAATTATGTCAAGCATTTGCTATAGTAACTAAGGCAGTGAGAGGCTGCACCGAGGTGCTGCCCAAACAGTCATTTCAAGCCAGAGCCCTGGCCACAGCCCTGAGGGAAGTGGGCCTACGGCCGTTTGAGATGATTTTTCCATTTGTAAATAAAAAGAAGACATCATTACTGGTTTGACGAAATGCTTAGTTAGAGGACTAACTCCACCTTGGCTTAATTACTGATCTCATTGAGGGTGTTAATACACAATTTTGAAACCAACACTTTCTCTTCAACTCTAAAAAATTGCTGCTTGGCTTCTATGTGAGGGTATCTTGCATGACATGCTTGCCTTACACCCCTTTAAGCTCCCCGAGAGCAGCATTCAGTGTACATGCCATAGAATTTCCTCTTAGGAAGTTAGGTGAACTAGCATTGCCAACTAATTTTTGAAATGCACAGAATTTGTTTTATCCTTAACTAGGTTCCTCAGAGATTAGAATTGCATTCTGTATATACTATGTATAAAATATATATATTTGCTTTTATTTCTCCTTTTGTGTGTGTGTGTGTGTGTGTGTGTGTGTGTGTGTGTGTGGTTCTGGGGATTGAACCAAGGGCCTCGCGCTTGCATGCTTTGCAGGTGCTGGACCACTGAGCTGCACCCTCAGCCCACCTTTTTTTGCTTTTTGAGACAGGGCCTCCCTAAATTACACAGACTGCCTCTGGTCTCGAACTATCCATCCTCCTGCCTCTGCCTCCCGAATCTCTGGGACCACAGGTGTGTGCCACCACACCCAGCTTATTTCTACTTTTATATAAATAATACAGATTTGCTTTTATTCCTTCCAAAATATTAATTTGCTCCATTTTTTTGTCCCTGCTGATAATATCTAGTTTTAATTTCATTTCCTCTTATTTGCGCAATCATAATCTGTCTTTCTGGCTTCTCACCTCCGACTATCCTACATGAACTGGCCAGATCAGACTTCTCGAAGAATAGTTGTTATCTTGTTACTCTCTTGTATAAAAATGATAGAAAATTTTCCCCATATTTCATTAATGATAAAGTAAAAAATCTTTAGCTAAATGTTTTTGAATACTGCAGGTGCAATGGCCTCTTAACTCTTATTTGATATTTATCATTTTGAGTTGTTTGAACTGAATTTCTTTTCAAGGCACCTCTCCCCCCCCCCGCCCCCCCTCTTTTCCTCTCTCTCCCTCTCTCTCTCCTTTCTTCCTCCTTCCCTCCCTCTGTCCTCAGCTTCTTGAAGAGTGTTCTCCCTTGATGCCCCTACCATATCTGTTAACTGGTCCTTCTAAGTCCCTTTTACTGGACCTCAATGTCCCCACATGTTGACAATCTCTAATAGACACTACTCCTCTTCTGTGACCTCTCCATGAGACAGACCCTCCTTTGGTGACCTGACCTATTCCCATGCCTGAATTTACAGGCACAATCTGAGCCCTTCAAAGTCTTTTCAGTTCGCTTTTCAAACACCTGTGACTAAAGCATATCTTTATGTCTTCTATTAAAATAACTTCTTCAAGTATATCCTGTTCATAATCATGAAAAAATCTCCAATACCACAAATGTTCAATAATATGATTTTTAAAAGATATAATGGAAGTCAGTTAAATTTTATAACTGGCATTGAGAAAACTGTTGATTGTGATGAAAAAGCAAAGTGTTTATTATTTGAAAAAACAGGTAACAAAATTATGTATCATATGACTCCATTTTACTGGGAAAGATAACTAAAATATACAAATGCTTACAAAATATTAAATATGTAGACATTCATAATTAACAGTGGCTGTATCTCAGTATTGGAATTACAGGTACTGGTAATTATTTTCCTCCTGTGTTTGCTTTCTTGTTAATTTTTTTCCTCAAACATGTATCTTCTTGTTCATTTCGGTTTTGCTCACGACCACTCATATTGTCAGGAATAACTTTCCTTAAATTTAGGTTACTGATTTCAAATTGTAATATCTGTTCTGCCTATGGAAATATGAGTTAGTTCCAAGCTCTGGATGGAGTAGTGTGGTATTTTTATTTTTGTGTGCTGGAGATTGAACCCAGGGCCTTGTACATGCTAAATACATGCTCTCTCACCTCCAGCCCCTAGCTGATAGTTTAAAAGAAATAACTCTTTACTTGACCGTAAGTGGATTTACCAAAGATAGGGCTTGCAAGCTAGGGCCGTCTGCTGTAGCTGGAATGTGTATCATCTATGAAAGAAAGACAATTTGAGCATCTTTACCACATATGATAACAAGCAATACAGGTGTCAGTTCTACTGTATGAAGGCGCTTCCACTTAAATAAGGAATAGCATTATCGCCTAATTATTAATGTACACCACCTCCTTATACCAGAGACTCTGTATTCTGAATTTCAATAAAAACTAAATCAGCGATGATGTGTTGTTCATTGCCTATCAGTGAATTCAGTGGAATTCAGGACACAAATGGTTTATATACCTGTCTTCAGGCTGATCTGAAGAGGGAAGGAGAAGCTACGGGTCCCAAAAATAGTGGATACCCTCAAAGAACCAGAATCTTCTAAGATTCTGAGAATCTATAGGGGTGAATCATTGTCCTCAGCACCTGACCCTCTGGGAAGGAGTGGGAAGCCAAAGACACTTTGAAACACAGGGAAGGACATCATTTCAGGGGCATAAATTTAAGCAAGCTGATGCCTTCACTGAAGGGGCTTCCCAGCCTGTCTCTGGTGCAAGCTAATCCTCCAAAGGCCTCACCCTCCATGATCTGGGACAGGGAGACTAAATTCATGGCTGAAAGCGATTCCATAGCCCAGGTTTGTACGAGTCATTGCCCATTCATGCCTCCTCAGCTTACAGGCTTTTGATAGTTTGATTTTAGCAGATAGTCTGGGCTCTCAAACACTTTTTTTTTTATTATGCCCTTTAGTATAATAGGGTAATTAGATAGCCGTTTGGTTCTAAACGGTTACTAAAACAGAATCACTAAAACTGTTATACTTTATAAACTTATTTCTAGAGGTGAAATAATTGGATTTTTTTAAAAAATTGATCTACTGACAGCTTTAGTTAATAAAGTATGCTGAAATATTACCTAGATATTATCATAATAGAATACTAAGCAGTAGTTGTATAATCAATGTCAGTATGGATTTAAAAAAAAGTAATTCTTGTCCCATGAAACAATCTGCATATCAAATTATGTCCAATCTGATTGGCTCCAAAGTTGGTCCTCTTTCTACTGTGCATTTTATGGAGTAAAAAAAAAAAAAACAGACTAAGTTCAACTATCTGAAATATTCATTATTTGTAGAAATTGCATTATATTTGGACTTGAGAAATTGTTTATTTTTCTTTGTAAATTCATTGACAGTTGACTTTATAATGACAATCCTCTTCCCTCTCTTTTAGTATCATATTAGGTTACTTTTGAGATCTCCTTTATTGTCTTTAGTTTTTCAGCAGCCTGAAGATGGCTTTCGATTTTTTGATGTTTATCTTGTGTGGTGTTCTTGAGATTCCTGCATCCAGGGATAATTTTTTGTCATTAATTTTGGAAAATTCTTTTCTTTCTTCCCCTTGTTACCTGGGAATGCAAGTCCAGGAGGCTGGCAACAGCAAACCTCGGTCCTTTTGTGTTTAGTGTATAAAATTATGCCCAACACAGAAATTATAGGAGAGAATATAGACAAACCTTATTAAGAGATAGCCACCTTTGAGAATTTAAGGCAGGCAGTGTTGTTAGGTGCCCTGGAGTCTGGTCTGACTCATAGTGACCACGTGTACAACAGAATGAAACACTTCTCTGCCATTCTTAGGGTTTCAATGGCTGCTTATTTTGGGAGTGGGCTGCCAGGTCCTTTTCCCATATTTGCAGTGCTTAGGATCGAACTGAGGGCCTCAGAGCATGCAGAGCCAAGCACTCTACCATCTGAGCTAAACCCCTGCCTCTGAAGTCAGGCAGCAGAAAAGAGCTGTTGCTATTGCTCTCTTGTGAAAGAAAACCTCCAAGATGTGAAGGCTGGCAATAGGGAGGAGCTACTGCCCAGATCTAAGGTCAAATGTGATTTTTAGTGTTTTAGTTTTTGAGGGAAGGGAGAAATGTCTTGCATTTAGAGTGGGTTAATGGATTTTTTTAGTGCTTCCACAAGGATGAGCGTTTGAGCAGATGCCTGAGAGGTTAAGAATTTGGGCAGCTATTGATATCCATCAGGATACAGAATCCCCCAGCACTGTCCTCTGTAATGAGGGGTGAGGCATCTGGTCTACCTTCTTTATCATCCTTCATGGAGGAAGCAGGAGGCATTCCTAATCCCTTCCTTCCTACCTCACACCTTCAAGCTTCTGTGAATATATCCATTGGGGAGAAGAGGGACAGTTCTCCAAAAAAAAATTTTTTTTTCGGACTTAGAAAATAAAGTCTGCAGTAACTGAGTGACTTTTATTTATACCGTCATTAGAGAAAATGAGAGAAATTTCCAACAACCCCAACCACTGTCTTTTCTCCCTGGCCTTGGTTAACTTAAATCATTCCGATCAGCGCTTCAGTTAATTCTAAGGGCAGAGATTTAGGGGATCCTAAGATCTACCATGGGTGGCGAGGGGCCCTGCAGGGGTGTTTGGGTCCTGGTCTTGACCTCCAGCAGCACGATGGGCTGGTGGGAGACCGCTTCCCCGGCTACCGTGCCCGGGATTGCAGATGCGCCCAGGCCTGGTGCTGCAGGAAGAGGCGGTTGGCTTGGTGAACAGCCTTGTTGCAGAAGGCTCTGCGGCTGGCTGTTCTCACACCCGTTTGCTAGCTGCCATCTTCCTGGCATGGCCCACCCACCTGTGCGTTTGCAGGGAGCTGTTGCGGATCCTACAGCCCGTGACTTTTCCAAGTGCCTCCCCCCACCCCCCCAGTACTGGGGGTTGAACCCAGGGCCTCGCACCTGCATGTTCTGCAAGTCCTGGGCCACTGAGCTGCACCCCCAGCCCATTTTTTTACTTTTTGAGACAGGGTCTCACTAAGTTACACAGACTGCCTCTGGTCTCGAACTTGTGATCCTCCTGTCTCTGCCTCCTGAGCTGCTGGGATTACAGGTGTGCGCCACCACGCCCAACTTTCCAGGTGGTTTTTACCTTGACATTTTCCCCTCACATTTTGTGCTTCCCGTCCTTGGGTTCCAGCTCCTGGGAAGCCTTCCCTGGGATGCTTGGATTGTTTCCTAAGCTTTCTTTTTCCTGTTTTAGCTTAAAATGTGAGCTAGTTCACCTGCCTGGTGAGCTCCCCCCGCCCCAGCTGCCCACTGTGGATCCTGTCGTCGAAGTCCTTGTTAGATAAGAAGCAGAAAATACGTAAACTCAACAGACTTTTATTGGGAGGAGCTGCCGGGGCTGTCTCCAGCAAAGGAGAGGGCACGTGGAAAGGGGCGGGGCTTTTATGGACGCTAGGTGGGAGGGGAAAGCGGTGATTGGCCTGCTGCATCGCGATAGGCAGGAAGCAGGTGCAGGGAGGATTCTGATAGGCTGGAAGAGTCAAGTTTGGCAGGCTTTTCAGCGGGCATTTTGGCAGGCTTTTGAGGACTGGGGGGTGGTGGGTAGAAAAAGAACACCTTATAGGGAGGAGCCATTTTGTAACAGCTCTACCTGCCGGAAACAAAAGTGAGGTGATGGGCGACAATAGAACCAAAGTGAGGGGCGAGGGGACATCGCGCTAGCGGCCAGGAGAGCGAGGACCAGGGTCTCCGAGGAAACCTGGACTCCGTACCCGCCCTGGGGGAGCGCAAAGCCCGGCCGTGGGGCACACACGAAGCCGGGTCCTGGGCGGCACTGGAGACGCCAGCGGGTGCGTGTGGAGTGGCTCTGAGGGGCGTGGAGTGGCTTTGCGAGGCTCCTCAGGTTCTCTCAGGAGCAGGGAAGCCCCGCGCCGCCTCAGGGTTGAAGAGCCAGTTGTCGGACTCAGACTGGGGGCCTCTCAGCCTGAGGGAACATTTGCTCTACTGCTTAGCGGTAGCAACCATCTGACTCTTCCCTGGGAGCGGCTGCTTACTTCACGTCTCTGTTCTACCCCAATCTGAACTCTGCAGCTCAAAGGCCATGCTGGCGCCCCCTGAGATCCACCAGCTGCGGCCGCGCAGACACCAGGGCATCCTGCTTCCCACAGGCCTTCCCAGCCTCTCCACGGCCGGCTGCAGCTCCTGCCTCAGGCCCAGCCGGAGCTCCAGGTCTTCCTCAGACCAAACCAAACTAAAACTGAAACAGAACCAAAACAAAACAGCAACAAAGTCCTTCATACCTCATGAAGATTAACTCAACATGGATCGCCAAATTAAATGTAAGACACGAAACTTTTAGAGAAAAGGAGAAAATCTTTGGGATCTAGGGTTAGACAAAGAGTTCTTAGGCTTGACGTCAGCAACATGATTTGTAAATGAAGACAATGATAGAGTTCACGCAAATGAAAAATGCTTGCTCGGTTAAGATGATGAAGAAATGAGATGTAGACTGGGAGAAAATGTTTGCAAACCACGTTTGATGAAAGACATAGAGACTATGTAAAGAACACCCAGGGCACAACAATAAGATAATCCAATTAGAAAATGGACAAAAATAGACAAAAGGTGAAGAGACATTTCACCATAACACAGAATTCTTATGAACAGGCTAAACCTGGATCATTCACACATTGCTGATGGGAATAAACATGGCACAGTGGCTTGAAAACGGCAGTTTTCTCACAAAAACCTAAATATACAACTACGTCTTCAACACTTTTCAGTCACGCTTGAACTGGTAAAAACAATAATCCAGTCTGGGTAAAAATTACATGTATTCTGGAGTCCCCATGTACGTATTGAGTCATGAACTGTCTGTTTAGAGATTCTAGAACAAATACACAAATCCAAATAGCTTTCTGGCATTTTTCAATTGACAGCGATTGCTCACAGTGTTTCAGTTTCTCCTTATGAACAAAACCCTAATTTCGTGTAGCTGTGTGGTGACGATAATTATTTCTGGAATGATTGCATTATTAATTACTCTTAAAATGTTAATGATCTTGTTGTTAGGTGCCATTGAGTCAGGTCCAACTCATAGTGACCCTCAGAGCGTTTTCACTGGGTGCTTGTTTTGGGATTCCTTTGGGAATGGATTGCCATGCCCTTCTTAGTTTTTTGTTGTTTGTTGTTGTTGTTGTTGTTGTTGTTGTTGTTGTTGTTGTTGTTGTTGCAGTGCCTGGGAGCGAACCTGTGTCCTCAGAAAGTGCAGGGCAACATTCTACCAACTGAGCCAAACCCCAGCCCATGTTAATGATTTTAGTAGCCCTTTTGTAGAATGTTACAGGATTTATGAAGCTCTGGAACCTGAACAGAACTAGAAGAAATTAGAAAGAAGTAGGGCTGTAAGTCTTGATATTTAGGTTACAAACGATCAATGGTACTTCTGCAAGAAATGGCCCAGTGTGAGAACATGTTGTTTTGTTCCAAATGGAGATCAATATTGTAAGCTTCTTTGCAACGAGGGCAAAAACCTAATTGCTACTTGCTTTTCAAAGCAATATTTTATATCTGGCCCTTCTCAGACCACACCAGGGCTCACGTAAATTGAAGGTTTTCCTTAATTCTCTCAGTAGTGCAGTTTTGAATGTTATTGTCAATTACCCAAGGTTGAATTCTGAAGCTAAAGACTGAGCAAGTAATTTTGGATGGAGTTGGAAATAGGTCTATGACATCTGAAGTATCAAATGCATTTAAAAAACAAAACAAAACAACAACAACAAAAAAACAGTTTCCTCTTTACTCCAGTGTAGATGAGCTACAGGAAAGAGTTTCTTCTCACTCTTCTGGTCCATTTCTTTTTCATTATTTTGATTTTTGTATGACGTCTGTACATGTCTAAGATACACTCCAGCTAAATAAACACACAGCCTCGCTCCTGAGGGAAGTTTCCATATGGGTCAGTACGCTTTTTAAACACATAAAGATCATATTAATTTGGGATTGGAGAAAACCTAGCATTAAGACTTAATCCAAGATCCACACGCTTTAGTTTTCTCTAAATTTGGAAGGCAAAAATGCATTCAAAATGAAAAATTATGTAGACTCCAGAAAAAAATTGTCTTTTTAAGCTAATGAGTTTAGCATATTTAAAATAATTTAAAATATCACTGTGTGCCTTTTTTTTTAACTGAAGACTTTGTGAATTAGTCAATCAACCAAAGCATTAATCAATCAATCAATGAATAATGAGTACTGGAGCTTTACTAGTTACTCTGGAAATTAAATAGAATAAAGCAGAATGGGTGTTATTGATCATTTAGTTGGGAGATAGGAAAGGCGCATTCTTGGGAATATTTCATGGAGGTGAAACTTGAACTGAGCCTTAAGAAAGGGGTAATGCTTAAAGGGGGAGAGAGGAGTTCTAAGTGAGAGGGGATTTGTGATCTAGTAATAGGAGAAAAATAGATCTCCAGGACAGTAAAAAAGCCCAGGACCAAATGTTTCTGGTCTGCAGTGGGAAAAAGTTTTAATGGGCAGAAAAATAAACCAAATTTTGGAGAATTTTAGGCTTAGTCACAAGAATTTATCTTGGTTTGGGAGATACTAGCGAGTGCATATAGCATTCTGGGCATAGGAATAACCTGAGAAAAATCAGCATCCATGGAGCACTGTAGGGAGCAGACTGGAAGCAAGCATAGGACCTGGGGCCTGTTGGGATCTGGGCGAGAAGATTGCGATGGAGAGAGAGCCCTGGGCTATAGTGAGAGTCATGGTTTAGTCTGAAGGGTCCTCTAAAAGCCTCAGGTGTTGAAGACTTGCTCCCTGGCTGGTGGCTCTAGTCGCTGAGCAGTAACTGGCTGGTCAGGGTTCCGAGTCATGCTGTCCTGGGCTACACTTCCACGCCCATCCTGCACTCTATCCCCACCTAGTACATGGTCTGGTCATGCTGGATCGTGGGTCAAAAATGCTTGGGATCAGGCCTGGATTTAATGCTCTGGCTTGGACTAGAATGCACTTCTCTGTCCTAGTGATTCCTCTTTTTATCCCATAGGCCACAAAAGAGTTTCTTCTGGGTTAGCATCTCCAGGCGGCTCCATAGCTAGGATGTCAAAAATTAGACAAAACAGCCAGGTGCGGTGGTGCACGCCTGTAATCCCCGAGGCTCAGGAGGCAGAGACAGGAGGATCGCAAGTTCGAGACCAGAGGCAGTCTGCATAACTTAGCGAGACCCTGTCTCAAAAAGTAAAAAAAAATGGGCTGGGGGTGCAGCTCAGTGGTCCAGTACTTGCAGGTCATGCATGCACGAGGCCCTGGGTTCAACCCCCAGTACCAAAAAAAAAAAAAAAATAATAGACAAAACTCACCTGATCACCATTGACAAAAATGATTTTCTGACTTTGTCCAAAGGCATCTGAGCCAGACCTGGGGGCTCTCTGCACGTATCGCAGAGCACCACTGGGTAGTGGCGATGCCCTCTCTAGAGGCAGACTACTTCCCCAGCCGCAACTGTGGCCTGACAAAGGACATTGAAGTTAGAGTATGGTGCCTGGTACACGGTGGCACCTCATTGTCTCCACACAGTCCACAGACACGAAGCACCCTAGTCCCTAATACTTGTCCTACAGAGAAATTCTCCCCCACTGCTTCTCCTCACTCTCCAACCCCCAGTGACCACGCACTGCAATTAAACAACACGAAACGCCTCTAACAAAAACCTTTCTCTTATGAAATTTTGGGCGATCGCTTTAAGTAATTTCATGGAAAACTCATTTATTGACTCCCTGTGCTCACTCGACAGATAACGTATGAATTTATTCTCTTTTCAGTGAGACTGCGTGGCATTACCATATTTTGAAACACCTTTGGGTTCAAAATGAAATATCATCAAAGTGAACAGACTGTGGATCCAAAGTGCGTGGACTCCGGGAAACTGGAACATGAAGTAATGCATATTTGTGGAGGTATGTGGTCCCTAATCTTAAGTCTATTTCAGTTTGTTCCTTGGTAGAGAACACTGGAAAAATACCACCTGAATAAAGTCTGTCTGTGCCTTCATCATCTCTGAAAGTCAAAAGTCTTGGTTTTGTTGCTATAATTTGGCTTCTCCATCTGTTAAAGGTCAAAAGTCATAGAGAACTTCCTTAGCAACAAATGCTTATTGTTGCCTGCCAGACGGAAAGCTTCTGCAGATATCTGCAGACATTTGAACCAGTGGGTCTCTAGAAATGTTATCCTTTGAAGTTACGCTGTGGTCTCAGCTGCTTGGGAGGCCAGGGCAGGAGGATCTCTCGAGCCCAGGAGTTTCAGATCAGCCCGGGCAACACAAGGGGACCCCATCTTAAAAAAATAAATAAATAAAATAAATTTTGTCCTTTGTTCATGGATAATTCTTGTTTCAGCAAACTTTGCTTACACAGTCTTTCATTATTCATTCTGTCAGCTATTTATGTGGCTCCCACTGTATGCCAGGCACTGTGCTAGGTACCAGGATTCTGCAGTGAGCAGAAAAAGAGCACAGGGTCCTCAGTTGTGGCATCTGCCCTCTAGTTGGGGAAGAACGAATTACCAAATAACCATACCCGTGAATGAGAACCTACAGCTCTATGCCGTGCTATGAATCAGAGAACCTGGTTCTGTGACAACATCTGAAAAGGGGTCTGACCTGGGTAAGGAGGGCAGGCTGGGCTTCTCTGGGGAAGTGACAACGGGGCTGACAGGTGAGTGATGTGCGGAGGAACTCTTAGGAGCAAAGGCCTCCTGAGGCCAACAGGCTCAGCCCCTTCACGGATTCACAGCAGGCCCCCGTGGGCAGTGCAAAGCTGGGGAGAACGTGGTGGAGGCAAAGAGAGAACAACAGGCAGGCCCAGCCCTGCAGGTGAGAGGCCAGACGAGGGATTTTGCCGCTTTCCTGATGTTTGGGAGACCTGTCAAGGTTTATAAGCAACAGGAGACACAATCAGGTTTGTGTCTGGAAAGGATTCCTGGAGTTCAAGGGCAGGAAATGCCTTAGGGAGGGAGGAGGGTGAGCAGAGGCAGGTGCGTTGAGACAGGCGTGTTGGTTCAGGTATTGGATGGTGACATCTTTGAGCACAGCAGTGACAGAGGAAGATGGCAGGCAAAATAAGCAGGACTCGGTGGCAAAGTGGGACTGTGGCATGGCTCCTTGGCTCCTCTGCTGGCCCAAACCTTTACAGATCAAGGACTGTGGAGCTCTGACATGTTTCTGTGATATTCGTATTGCAGGTCCTCCTGTTGCAGTGACTCTTCCCTTATTAATGTTTGTGGAGTACCTACTGTGTGCTGTTCTCACTGTGGGTGATACAGGAGTGGACAACACAGCGTGTCATGGAGCTTGTGCCTGCTGTCACTGGAAAGTCTGGTCAAGGTGAGAGTTGGCTCACTCACAACACAAACAGTTTCTAAATTCCTGGAGATCAAAGTTTCTCTTGACAAGCCGGACATAAATGTACTTTTTAATGCTTTATAATTCCTGAAGCTCCTTACTACCGGAGATAGCAGGGAGATAGGCTGGAAGGCATAAGATGAGGACTCAGGAGAAGTGAGGGGGACTCCACAGTCACAGAGTTACAGGAGGTCATTACTTGGGCTGAGGTTTTCCAGCTTCAAGACGAGGACTGCTCCTCTCCCCTTTATTGATAAGACTGGGATCAAAGAGGTTGAAAAGCACCTTGCTGGAGGAAAGGGATTCCTCCTCATTAGCCAGTTTGGAAAATAACAGTTTTAAGGTCTTTCTCTACTAGGAAAAAACACATTCCTGGACTAAATCTAAGAAATAAAAGTCCACTTTTTTTGTTGACCCCAGGGCCTTACATACTAGGCGAATGCTCGACCACTGAGCTGTACCAGCAGGCTCTTCTTTTTTGAGGCAGGGTCTTCCTCAGTCATACAGGCTGCCTCTGGCCTCCAACTCACCATCTTCCTGCCTCAGCCTCTCGAGTCACTGGGATTACAGATGTGCCCCACAGCACCTGTCTTCTCTTTTATTACCTAAAATATTGTAATCAGATTGTTAGCCAAATGAAGACAGGAGATGCAGGAAAGTTCTGAGACTTTGTACTGACTCAGGGAAAGAATAGTCATCAGGAATGTATCTTAGAGGCTCATGCCAGTACCTGCGGGGAGCCTGGAACTAAGAATACAATAGGCAGGCCTACCTTCAGCTACTTAGCTTCCTCCTTCCCCAGGGAAGCTTAGTTATACACATAATTTTGGCACAAGTCTCCATCACATTATCCTCTCATTTTTAGCTGGTTCTTAATCCCACAAAGGATTCTAGGTCAGCGTTCCTTTATTTTTCTTAAATAATAAATGTGATATACATATAAGGTTAATTAGAAATCTTGAACCCAGAGTGTTTCTGTGGGTGTGATTTAATTTTCTCAGGCCTACACAATGCTTAGGGGTTTAAGGAGAGTATCTGCCCTGCAACTATCAGTTCATTGTTCCAAGGACAGTCACTCTCATTGGACAGACACAGTAATGGAACAACTGTGATGTCTCTTCTTTACCAGAAAGGTGGTTTCCCTTGTATCTGCCGTATTTCCAAGTAAAACTTAAAAAAAAAAAAAAAAGAAAAAGGAATCACATCAGACTCCAGGTGTTTAATGGCATTATTTATCAAAATATATTTACTCAAAGTATCCAAAGACCACGTCAAAGTTTAGCTGCCTTCTAGACAGTGTTTTGGCACTCGTAACAGACACTAGTTTTCTACACAATAACATCCATTCCACTTCACCCACCATTGGACGATTCAGACAGACCTTTCTAGTTTCAGTGACATGAGAACAGTACGGGTGATCTGGAGTCCTGAGAACTCAATACCCTCGCACGTAGTAAACATTTCATTACTCAGTATGAAAAACTAAAACTAAAGTCAGTATGTGTTGACATGGACTGATGGGGTGAAGATGTACAGCCAGCTAGCTAAGGCCACATAATCCCAGACCTATTGATTTTAAATACTTGTGGACCCACTGTATCCCCTGTCTTTCATCTTCCACGCCTGCTTTTCCACCGAGAGACACCACGCGCAGCCCACCGTCTCCACCCTGCGTTCGCCACACGGTAAGGGAAGCCGCTCGACACCAGCTTTTCCCACGTTGTTGGCTTCTGCGTTCGCTACCCAACGTCCTATCAATAGTTCTGAGTGATGTTTCCTGAACACCCAGGCTGAAGGGAAGGTCAGTCTTTTTTGGCAGGTCACGGCCTTTCCCCGTAGGAAAAAGAAAGGAAATGTCCTCATCCTGGGCTCGTCTCCCCTCTCAGGTAGTGCGGGGCTCTGACGTGATCTGGGGCTTTTTACACAAGTCCTGGTAGAATTCAGACTCCAGGAAACGCGGGTAAGAATTGTTCTCCATCAAGCTGTATACCCTCTTCTGGGCAGTTGTAAAGCAACCGCTTGTCGCCTCTTGTATATTTTGGGCAATCAGAGTTTTGGTTTGAAAGTCTATGTTTATCTGAAAAAAGACAAAAAAAAAGTGGTTTATTTGGTAGTCAGTGTTAGAGAATGAAATTCAATATTTGAAAACAAGAAGACATAATGTATGATGAACTTCACCAGCCAGTTTTGCAGACACTTAACTGAATGTGAGGTTAGTGAATGTGCAGGGCCTCTGCGTGGCTTTTCCTGCTTACATTTTAATTTCTTGTGTTCAATTCTCTTGTTTCAGTTTGGGGCAAAAGATCCAAATTAGGCTGAAGTGAGCAACTTTTCCCCTTACCTCCTTCGGAGCTTCCTTTTCTATGAAGTCGGTATATATTTTCCTTGCTTTCGAGGACAGCTTTTGGGGTGATTTGGTTTTTTTGAAGTCTTCACAAGCCAACCAGAATTCAATATTTTCTTCACAGAACTCGGATTTTAAAAATGCCCTGAATGCAGCAAGACCATCTGAAAGAGGGGGAAAATAAGCATGTAGAATTACCAATTTTCTAGATTTCACTAAAACCTGTAATCTTCAAATTCAGCTGGTTAAGCACTAAGATGTCAGTATGCAAAATGCTTCAGTTAGTACTTGGCTACAAAAATATACTTAAGTTGCTATCAATGCAAAATAACTGTTTACAGGAGAGCCATAAATTCTCTGGGATGTGGCTCTTGAAGATACTGTATGTAATGGAAAAGCTGACTCAACCCTAACTCTGAGTAACCATCATTTTAACTTTCAGGCTAATTTCTCTTCCCTAACTGAAGAGAGTAACACGTGCATTTCCATGCTTAAGCGCTGAGAAATGGAGGAGAGAAAACTAGGCTTTATGCTGCTTGTGATTGTAAAGCTGAATTCTCCTCCTGCAAGCTGCTCACGTGTGCAATGGATCAAGAGGCAAGAGGGTCACTCACATTTACTAGCCAGCAGCTCATCGAAGGCTTCTGACCACAGCAGCGCTTCCTCAGGCGAAGGCCTGCAAGAGAAGTTCTGTCCATTAGCTCAGGCCCATCAGAGTTCCCCTTTCAGGCTCAGCAGCAAGCTACTCCCATTGGCAAGTACGGGATTCCCACTTACTTGATGAAAGTTTGCTGTTTGCTTTTCTTGCTGGTTTTGGGTTTCCCAGGAGTGGAGGAATTTTGCAAGAAGTAGCTCAAACGAGTCTTCCAATCTTTCAAGCTTGAGAAAAGGAAAAAAGAGAGATTCACTAAGTGTCAATACTTGAACGTGCCACTGCAGCTGAGGGCATTTTTACTAAATAAAGTCACCCGCCCAGCAGCAACAGACAAGCCAAATAAGCAGCAGCAGGAACAGTCTTACCCTTAACATTTAAAACCAACACCTCCTGTGTACTGAACTCAATTCTATCCACTCATCTGAATATAACCAGTTTTACAGCTAAGGGTAGGACTACCTAAAATCACTAGGAGGTTGTGATAAATTTAGTTCTTAATTCAAAGGACATAGATGCTGTTTCTGGCCCACAAAAGAGGCAGCAGTTTCTCTGCAGGATTCCTTACAATTCCAAGACATTTTGCAGTTGGGGAGGGCACGGGGCTGCCCTGAGCTGGCTCCTTCCCCTGCCACCCTTCAGCAGGAGGTTCCAGACCCCACCAGAGGCTTCGAGCCAAGACCTGTGCGCCTGCCTGAGGCGGCTGCCCTGTCCTCTCCTTGCCCACCCTACAATGCCCCTTTTAAAGAGAGATTGCAGAATCATGCTACCGTAGTGATCGGGTGAGATCTACTCCATCATTTTTTAAAAAGGGGATCTAAGAGGAATATACTCAGAACCAACCCACTCATCTCCACCCAGCAGCCGGGTAAGCTGATCAGAACTCAGAACGCGCTCAAGCCGCAGGATTCTGATGTCATTTCAAATGCGGAACACAAAGCCAACCCGCAGAATCGCCTTCCCTCACTGACAATTGTCCCTGGTCCCTAAGCTCTACCGAGCATCCTGCGCTCCCAGAATAAGGACACGCCACCCAGATCGGGCAGATTAACTTTTTCCTCTTTTTTTCTTTCTCCCCCGCAGAGACGCAGGCTGAAGAATCTGTCCCCGGCGGAGCCCGGAGGCACCGCGTCCGCAGGACACCCAGGGTAGGAGCGCTGGGGGAGGTGGGGTCCCGCGCGGGTTGGGCGAGCCGTACTCACAGGGTGCGCTTCATCTTCTCGCGCTTCTCCTCGCTCCTGGGGCCGCCGCCCGCGCTCTTGTCCATGGGTGCGCAGTCGTGCCTGACGGCCAGGAACATGGCACTTTGCATTCTCCTCCTCCCGCGGGGCTGGCGGCTCTTGGCTGCCGGGCGCGCCCCGCGGTATTTATAGCAGACTGCGGTGCGGGGGCGTGGCCTCGCGGCGCCGGCCCCGCCTCCGAAAGGCGCGGATTGGCTGGCTGCGGGCGAGGGCACAGGGGCGGGGCAGCGGCGGCCTGCGGCAGTCACGGCAGCTGCAGCAGGGTCTAGGAGAGAGGGCGCTGCTGACGTCTGTGCCCCGGCCTCGTGCGCATGCGTTCGCTGCAGCGGGGCGGGTGTGGGGTGCGCGCTCCCAGGTGACCTTTGCAGATTTGCTCTCCGTCGGTCCCCCAAACCGATCCCCGAGCCCCCCGCGGCGGACGGGCTCTGGCTGCGAGCTGGGGTCCGGCGGCCTCGCTTTGAGCTTTCTGGTTTTTTGTTGTTGGTGGTTTCTTTCTTTTTTTTTTTTTTAATTTTCATTTATTTATTTATTTTCTACTTCCCATTTTTGACCCAGCACCCTCTTTCTGCACATCCTCTGTTGTTCACAGTCATGCTGTAAAGGCGCCCCAGAGGCCGCAGGGGGACCCTTTGCTTTCCATCTGGGCGCCTCCACTTAGTTCTGGGAAGGAAATGAACCCCGAGAAACCTGAAGTGTTGGATGCCCCAAGGCGGGTGTGTGTGTGAGTGTGTGTGTGTGTGTGTGTGTGTGTGTGTGTGTGTGTGTGTGTGTGTTCTGCTGTGCAACCGGCCCAGGCCTCTCTGGGTACCCTGGGGAGCGCGCATGAGTCAGGGAGGGAGAGGAGAAAGTGAATTGCTTCGCAGAGGGTGCTTTCATTGCGTTTGCATCTGTGGTCCTTGTTGGCGTGGGGGGTGAGCGATCTGGGAAGGTGCAGCCTCAGGGATCTTCCATGGCAGCTCCTGCCAGCGCAGAAATCGCAGGTCTTTTTTGGTGAGAGATTTTGCAGCTGCAGTGCGCCAGGATCGTTCTGGTTTTAAGAGCCAAGCAGTCAGGATTTCCTCATGAGTCATTCTCGGTTGGCTCAGACTTCACCAGAACGTTCAACTAACAAAGGGAGCGTGTAGGTCTGCGTGGAGGTGGGAGGCATAATCACTTTGCTTGAATAAGCTTGGTCTGTCAGTTCTTCAAAATCATTTCTCTCCTGCAAGATTTAAAGTGATTTGATTAATGAAGACAAATGGATTATCTCAACTACAAAGTGATTCTATTTCAGATTATTACCAGAACTACACAATGGGCTATGCAAGGAGTTTGCCATGAAGTCTCTAATCAGACAGAAAGGTTAACAGCAAGGTATTAATTAGGCTGCAGATACTCTCCCTACTCTGAATTACACCTATTAAAAGAAAAATGGAGGTGGGCATTTTTGAAAATTGGAACCAGCCAACATACTTGTATGTTGAACTGCTAATAGTTGGAGTGCCAAGTTGATTTGGAGAGCAAAATCTGTAGTTGTTACTTTATTATAGAAAGGTCAAGCATTTGAATTGCACCAGTAAAAACTTGAAGGCATGTTTGTAAAACTGTAAGGATGCAATGTTTAGCAAGTATATGCTCTTAACCTCCAAAAAACTGCGTGATATTCCTAGCTGCTTTCAATTCCTGATGTTCTAATACTTGTCTATCAGTATGTGAAATATATAGGCATACGCGATGAGTTAGATATGTCTAATATGCAGACATATTTGGTTTCCCCCCCAGTACAAACCTAAATATATATTTTTTACTTACAACATTGGGTTGTTTGAATTTGCTCATAGATATTGGAGTTCATTCACTTGGGGGCCAGGAGTTCTGACAAGAGTCAGCACAGTGACAGCTGGGCTCCTGTCTGTTGTTGTTAGGTGCTGTTGAGTCGGTGTCCGACTCATAGTGACCCTATACACAACAGTCAAAACACTATTGTCAGTGCTTCTCTGCTATTCATAGGGTTTTTGAAAGCTGACTGATTTTTGGGAGTGGGTTGCCAGGTCCTTCTCCCAAGCCTACAGCACCTGGTGTTCCCAGGCAGTCTCCCATCCAGGTACTAACCAGGTCCAACCCTGCTTAGCTTGCAAGATCTGACAGGATTGGATGCCACAGTGGTGTGGCTGCAGGCTCCTATTAGGAGAGCTAATTAGAGTGAGTGCTTAACCAGTAAATGCTAAGTTAACTGTTGGGACGGTCACTTCACACCTCCTTGAAGCCCCAGTTTCTCACCTGTAATAAAGTGTTTCTCTTGCTAGGCTCATAGGATGTTTTGCAAATCCTACAAGAAAGACCTTTTATAAATTTTAAAGTACTATATAAAAATTTGTTAATTTGCATCTGTGGAAAAGGCAATGTTCAACACTTGGTTTTTCAAGACAGAAAAATCATAAGGATTAACTTAATTAGGTTGTAAATGTGTACAATCTATTAAACATCAAGATAATGCTGCAGTTTGTAATGTCAAGTTGATGATAAATATTTCATGAATGTTGTCTAGACAATAAACAAATAAGGAAATACACTAATTAACTTTAAGTTCTTCAGAGATCTCCAAGCCAGTGAGTTCTATCTGTTATCAAAAGTAAATATGCACGTACCCATATTAGCAACTGGCTTAAACATAGACCATCCTAGATGATTTTTTGTGTTTAATATAAGTATTTGCTTTTCTCGTAAACCCTTTCACACTGACAATTGGTGCCAAAATACAGAATTATTTTTCCTGAAAATTGTGGCTGCCTGATAAATGTGAATGTAAATCACTTTATAATTTTTCTATCTGTTGGTAGTTTCAAGAGTGAAGGCAATATCTGTTCCAGACAGAAACCCTTTCCTTAAAAGGTCGCCATGTCGATGTCTTTAAAAAGACAAGCGGAGATCTTAAAAACGAAAGCTACGATTTTTGATGACTTCCCTTTGGGTTTTCAGTTGCAACTGGCTTTTAGGTAAACAGGATTGCCTCATAGTAAGATGACACATACTTTCCATTCTGTGGTGGAGGAAGAAACAAGGCAGTGGGTTGTAAAGACTGCCCGACAAAACCACCACAGCGAGAGAGGGGCTGATAAACCAACCATGTTGAACCTACCATGCCCTCTGCTGGACAGACCTTCCGAACACGTTAGTGGCGGAGGTTCTCAGGGTGGGCCTTGAACTTTTAAAAGTTGTTTTGCAAACAAAAATCTGAGTCTCTAACAATACAAAGGGATTTTATAAAGAGTTAAAATCTCCCTCGCCAAACTTCTCTCTTCTCCACTATTGCTTAGTATGAACTAAAAACATTTGAATATTCTAATTCTAAGGATTTTAGAAACTTAGGAGCCAAGATCTATGCTTAACAAACCCCACAAAACTATCATTCTGCATACTTTTGTGTGTGTGTGCTTTACTTTTTTCAGTCAGTAAGATATTTTATTTCTTAAATTTGTAAGGACAGTAAGCCAGTTGGCCACCTTGTGACATCTTAAATATGTGGTTAAAGTAAAAAAGAAAAGAAAGGGGAAAAAAAAGTAGGAAATGTCATGTAGCAAAGGGTATGATGAGTAATTGGAAAAAATGAAAAACTTTAATGCTGATCTCAAATGAGGAAATGTAACACCTGCCCTTCTTTTCTTTTTTTGGTCTAATTTTACTTTAGCTGGTGAAATATCAGAATGAGCACATGACTTCATGAGACTCTGTTCTCTACCTTTTTCCTGTAACATCTGAGATTTAAAAATTATAAATAATTCCCTAGAATGTAATCTTCATACCCAGAAGCCAAGAGAGAAAATTAGCGTTTACCTTTTTCCAGGAATGAGTCAGTTTAAAATTAATACTTGACATGCATTATAGAGGAATTAATAACTTTTACTAATGCTTGTACTGGTAATTCCAGTCCGTATGCATCCGTGGTTCTGCCTTAATTTCATCCATGTTGATTTTCAAATGCAGGCAGGGACTACTCAAATTTAATAGCCCTGTTCACTAGAACATTGAGATTCTCTTTGGAAGCCCAATACTAGGAACATAAGGTAGTTATTTTCCTGAATAAAAAATGCTAACATATTTTAAACTCTCTCTAATAAGTTTCTGTACTTACTAAGGTTGCAATTTAAATGCCCATAATGGGAGGTCTAAATTTGAGAGTTTTCCTTTTGCTGTTCTCTTTTCATGCATGGAAAACCCGGAATGATTAGGGCATTATAAATACTTTCTTGTAAAATAAATTGAATAGAGCCAGACACCGAGGTGCACACCTATAATCCTAGCGACTCAGGAAGGGTGAGGCTGGAGGATCACAGGTTAGAGGCCAGAGGCAGCCTTTGTAATTTAGTGAGACCTTGACTCAATTTAAAAAGTAAAGAGGGGCCTGGGAGTGCAGCTGAGTGGTAAAGGGCTTGCAAGGTATGCCCAAGGTTCTGGGTTCGGCCACCCAGTACCACTAAATTAATTAATTAGTTAATTAATTAATTTGTATATATGGCATATTATTTACAAAGAATAGAGGCAGAACTAGGAATTTCTCACCTGATATTTCTTCTGACTTGGATTTTAATTCCTGTCCATAGAAATTACAATGTTAAGTGTCCTACCAACTAATTTTTAAAATTTTGTTATGTTTGTTTACTGACATACAAAATTTCAAAGGCATAACTGGGCACTGTGCCTCACACCTGTAATCCCAGAGACTCAGGAGGCAGAGGCAGGAGGATCACAGGTTCAAAGCCAGAGGCAGCCTTCATAATTTAGCAGGACCTTGTCTCAAGATAAAAAAATTAAAAATGGGCTGGGGGTACAGCCCCGTGGTGGAGTACCTGCATGGTATGTGCAAGCCCCTGGGTTTACCCCAGTACCACAAGAAAAAATTAAAAATATTTGAAGAAGGACTGTTTTTCATCTAAGCAGTAAGGAGTCCATTTGTACTATTTTTGTCAGTATATTGATAATTCCTACATAGAGAGCATTAATCCATTTTAGAACATTGATTTTTCTCAGGGTTTTGATCCATGGACGGCTACATAATAACCTAGAACCTTGTGCATGTTCTCTCTCAAACACATTGCTTTTTTGAGACAGGGTCTCACTGATTAGCCTCGGCTGGGTCAGACTGCCTTCCAGCCTCAGCCTCCTGAGTGCAGAGATTGCACTGAACACAGTTTAAAAACAAAAACTCCAAAATCTTGAAAAGAAAATTGGGAAAGGAGGAATGGTGTTAAGGAGATGCCAGCAGGCTTTGATACAGTTGTTATGTTATAAATATTAAAGCCTTAAATGCTGATCTCAGGGCACCACTGCTCCCCAAAATTCCAAAGACAAAGTATTTTCACATTTCTTTTCATAAAGAACCTTTAACAGAGTGGACCGGCTGGATGGGTTGACTGGGATCTGGACATTTACCTTTTGTCCCTCATGCTCTATTTTAGTTATCACCTCAGGCAAATTGCTTAGTCTTTTTTTTTTTTTTTGTCCAGGCTTCTTATTTTTGTTGTTGCTGTTAGGTGCCTTTGAGTCGAGTCCCACTCATAGTGACCCTATGTACAGCTGACCGAAACACTTCCTGATTCTGTGCCAGGCACACAATCTTATTTATGTTTAAGCCCACTGTTGCAGACACTGTGTCAATCCATTTTAGGACGGCAATAATAATAGCATTGTTCCTTTGTGAAGAAGTTAGAAGAAAAAGTGCCAGCAATGCCCTGAGCAGCTTGGTTAATAACAGTAGGTAGTAGGCCAGCTGGCCTTTAGCTAAACTCTGTAGTAGATGTAGTGGAAGATTTTTTTGCCTATTTTGTTGCTGAATTCCTAAAACCCACCACTCAGCTACTCCTAGGGCCATGAAAAGACATGAAGGGGTGTGTTCTCCTGGCAGGTGGAAAGGTTGCATCGAAAGAGCGTCCTGAGCATCCACTCTTTTAAAGAGCCTGGAGTCAGACATTTTCCTGATGGCATAGGATGTGAAGCATCTTTTCATGTGCTTTTTTACCATCAGTATATCCTCTTTGGCCCAATTTTTAGTTGGGTTGTTGTGGGGCACCTGCCTCCCGGTCCAGCCTGGATGTTCGGACAGGTGTCAGCACCATGCACGCAGATACTAAACACAATTCACTCGGGACCCTCGGGTGAAGGGTGCGGACTTCTGTGGCCCTCGGGACGCTGGTGGAGATGGGAGAAAGGAAAAGCCTTGGGCGCTTTTGCATTCCAGGGGCAAACACCCGTGTTGGTGGTCTCGGTGGTCACAAGGAGACAATTCTTGCTTTGTCGGTGATCAGACGGAGAGTGAGTTCTTTCCTTGTTGATGGTTGCAGTCTGGGTGAGAGAGCAGGGTCTTTCCTTGTTGGTGGTTGAAGATCCAGGCCAAAAGGGTGGAGCTGCCACAGTGCAGCAACTTATATAGCTGGCCCATGGAATGGCTTGAGCCAATCAGCTTTCAGTCCAATTGTCCAATCAGGTTCGGGGGATTTGTGAAGGGTTTTGTACAAATGTCCAACCAAGTTACTTTCATTTTCCCTAGATTTAGCCGTTTTCCCCATTTGGGGGTTTTTGCCAATTTCCTCCCAATTTCTCCCTATAGGTTGTTTCTTATTGTTGAGTTTTAGGAGTTGTTTACATATTTTAGGTAACACTCTTGTCAGGTATGTTTGCATAATTTTTTTCTTGAAGTCTGTAGTTTCTCTTTTCAGTCTCTTAATACTGTCTTTTGCAGAGCAGAAACTTTTAAATCACTAATCCCATTTTATTAGTTATCTCTTTCATGGGTTATATCTTTGTTATATGTAAAAATAAAATCATTGCCAAATCCAAGATCATCTACATTTTCTCTTGTGTTATCTTCTAGGAATGTTACAGTTTTATATTTTACATTTAGAGTTGTGATTCATTTTGAGAGTTTTTTAAAAAATACTTTTTGGAATGTTTATAAATGCTTTTTGAAATATTTATGTTATCCCTCAAAAGTGTTTTAGAAATGTCCAGCTTGGCATGTATTAATCCCTTAATCTATTTTCAAATAATTCTCCACAATCTTCTCAGGGTGAATTCTCTCTACACTGGTATTTGGTGAAATTTATTCTTTTTCTCAAAGCAGTGGAGGTACTCCAAAGACCCTTCTCTTCTAATTGATTCTCCCCCTGTCACATTGTGATCAAGCTTTCTTATCTGTAGACCATCAGTCTTTTGGTGAATCAACTATTTTGTCTCCTTCAGTTAATATTTTATAGTGTACATTCGGTTTCAGTTTCCTTATGAGTTTTTAAATAAATTTTAAAATAAGCCAGCCAAAGCCATCCTGGCCATCTGGCCTACCCCAGTCTAGGTGTTGTTGTTGCTAGGTGCTGTTGAGTCATGTCCGACTCATAGCGACCCTTATAGGGTTTTCAATGGCAGACTTTTTTGGGATTGGCTCGGGAGTGGATTGCCACACCCTTCTCCCAGATGAGCTGTATTCAATTCAGCAATATCCATTGATTTCTCCAAAGCTCCTTTGGGTTTATATTTTAAGAAGTACCCATTTCTTATATGTGTTCATTAAATCCAAGTTCATGATTCTACTATCCATGTTGTCTTCTTCATGGTCTCTCATCTTGAGCAAATGAGTACCTACAGGATCGATCTGACTTTCTTATCATTTAGAACTTGTTCCAAATGCACTAGAGTTTCTTTATATTAAACTTTTTTTTCCTCTGATTAACAAGTTTGCTCACTCCACTTTTTAGTGGTCAGTGAGAGCAGTTTTATACTCCTAATGGGGAAGTTCCCATTCTCTAAAGATGGTAATTTTTGTCTGAAACATCTTCTTAGTGATTCTCAAGTTGTTATTCATTCTTCTGATGTATTTTGAAAGCTATGTTGCTTGTAACTACTTGAAGTTGGATGCGTTTTGATGCATTTTGTAAAGGATATCAGTAGTGTCAGGCTCAACTTGTTCTGAGTGTTTAGATTTCTCTTTGCTAAGATCTTCTCTAAAGCTGTATTTCAAGGTCATTCAGAGTTAGAGATTTCCCACTCTGTATTAATGACTTCTAGTTTTTCTACTTCTAAGAGTTTGTTCATGATCCTGGCTTCTATTAAAGTTGATCCAAAGCCTTCAAATTCTTTTTGAATGAGGTTAAACATTTCAAAAACCTGGTGTGTTTCCTCTAGAGGGCCAGAAACTTAAGCATCTAGTTCTTTGTTTTTACTTGTATAATGTTGACTTTTGGGCTGGGATTTAGCTCAGTTGGTAGAGCACTGTGCTACAGTCTCTGAGGTCCTGAGTTCGGTTCCCAGCACCACAAAAATGGGAGAAGGACCTGGCAATCCACTCCCAAGGCAATCCTGAAACAGTCAGCCATTGAAAACCCTATGAGGGTCGCTGTGAGTCAGATACCGACTCGATGGCACCTAACAACAACAACAACAACAACAACAACAACAACAACGTTGACTTTTAACTATTAAAAACTGACCATGACTATAAATCACACCGTGCCCCCTGCCCAGCAATCCATGCAAATCTGAGTCTGGTTTAAAGCCCTCTGTCAGGGTTGCCACTGGCTGGCACTGTGTCTCCAGGACTGTGCCACGTGCAGCATCACAGCCACAAGCTGGCCCTGCCTGACCCCTTAGGCTATTGTGAGTCACCCCAGGTAGCCAGGACTCTGACGGCCTCACAGTCCAGCAGAGCACACCAATGCACATCTTCACGGAACCAGACCGGTGCCTGGTAACTATGGTGGACCTTGGCGGAGGACAGTGAGTCAATGACTGGCTGATGTCTCTCTTTCTCTTAAATGAACTTTTCATTCTGTGGCCCTGGGTCTTATTTTGCTCACAAAAGCACAGCGTAGTTCCTGTTCTCAGAGCCTTTCCCTATATGGCTGGCCTTGAAGGTATAGGGAATGCTGGGAACCTACGCGAGGTTTCAAGTTGCTCTGCCAATTTAACCTGTAAAAACAAATGAAGAAATTGGCGGAAGTTTTCATTTGTCAAGAACATGCAGTCCTATTGTGATCCAGGAGAGCTGGTTTCCTCCAACGCTGGTGGCAGGGGGTGAGATGTTTGCTGATGCAGAAGCCCTTCTGGGTGCTTCTGTTTGGAATGATCATCTCTGGAGTTTTGGCTGCTGATGCGGCCGCTTCTACAGAGGCCGATCTCCTGACCATGACCAGCTCAGTTGACAGCTCAGCCTTGACAGTGAGTCGATGAGTTGCTTGGGGGCACCATTGGTTTGGGCCAGGCTGGACCTCCTTTGCAGAGTATTATTTACTTTTGTGTTGCTGTGAGCAAATTGCCTGACAGAAAGACCTGAAGGAGGGAAGGGTCTGTTTTGCTCACAGTTTCAGAGGTTCAGTCCGTAGTTGCTTGGCTCCGTGCACTTGGGCTGAACTGATTGTGACAAGAGTTTATGGTGAACGACAGCTGTTCCCTTCACAGTGGACAGAGCAGAGACAGCAAGACCCAGGGAGGGAGGCATCACCCTCCAAGTCCCACCCCCAGTGACCGATTTCTGCCAGCTGGGTCTCATCTGTGAAGGCTCCACAGCGTCCCAAGGTAGCGCCTCCAGCTGGTGACCAAGCATTGAAAATGAGCCTGTGGGGGATGTTTTATATTTGTAGGACACCTGCTTTGCAGCAGGCACTCGTTTGTCCCATAGATATGACATTCCTTCCACGTCTGCCCCTCTGGTTCTGTGCTGTCCCTCTATGTATCCTTTCCCATAAATTCAGTTGTGAGCTGAATATTGATTAATCCCTGCGCTGGTTTCACTGCTCATCTCAGACTTGCAGCTAATTGTCCTGTTAGTTAAAGTGCCATCAAGTCAGGTCTGATTCAGAGCGACCCTATGTACAACAGAATGAAACACCTCTGGCTCTGTGTCAGGCACACGATCTTGTTTATATTGAAGCCCATAGTTACAGACACTGTCAATCCATCTACTTGAGAGTCTTCCTTTTTCTCTTTTTCTTGTTGACCTGCCACTCTCTCAAACATGATATTTTTCTCCAGGGATTGGTCCCTCCTGACAGCAAGTCCAAAATATGTAAAATGCAGGCTACCCATCCTTGTTTCCAAGGAGCACTCTGGTTGCACTTCTTCTAGCACAGATCTGTTGGTTCTTTTGGCAGTCCATGGTATATTCAATAAATGTTTCCAGCATCATAATTCAAAAGCATCAATTTTTCACCTGTCTCCCTTGTTCACCAGATTTCCCAAGTAGCTGACTCAAAAGCAGTTCAGATCAAGTTGTTAAAAACAGTGTTTTTCATCTTTGCTCCTAAACTATTTCTTTGCCTTGTTTTCTATATTTGTGAACCACACCATCAACCACTCAAGTTACCCAGTGAAAAACATGGGAGGTAGGTGGTGAGCTCCATCTTTTTCCAGTCCTGTATGAAATTTGTCTGGTCCATTAATTTTACTTCTTAAATAGGATCTTCTTCCCTCCACTCCTGATTCCACTTTCTCAATTCTCTCTTCATCTCTTTTGTGAATAGAAGCTGGACTCCTATACTCTTGTTTTATAACCTGTTTTCTCTGGTGAACTGTCCATTTTTCAGTCATGATTTTGCTAAGACTCTTATCTGATCATTCTTGCTTTCCTGTTCCAACCACGGAAGGCTTTCCATTATGCTTGGGATAAGCTCCACCCACCTCAGTTTGACTGACATGATCCCTTTTATGCAACCTCTGAAGGCCTTTCCAGGTTTATATTTTATTACACTTGCCTTGCTCTTCAAGATATTATCCTACTGAATTATTATAGTTCTTTCAGTAGGCTGTGCTACCTCTTTCCTCTGGCCCTTTGCTCAAACCTTTTTCCTTTCCTCTTTAGATCTTTTTCCTTGTCTTCCCACTCCTCATCTGGCTATCATCTATATTATTCATCCTTCTTCAGGTATTGCTTAAGTGAACCTTCTCTCCTGGGATGCTGCCTATGCACTTTACCTTCCCCCACTACAGTCTGGTTGAGGTGCCCCTCCTAAGGGTTCTTACAGCACTTGTCAGTTGTCACAGCACGTAAATTACCAGGATGAATTGTAATTGCCTGGTTGCTTGTCAATATCCCTGACTAGGCTGTGCATTTGCCCTGTTTGTTTATTATTATATCCTGACCCTCGTTATATCCCGATACTCATCATTTGTTGAGGGACTGGAGGAATGAAAGTATGAATGGATAAATGATGAGGGAACGAATGAATGACTGCCTTTCCAGGGCCCCTGCCACCTGGATCAGGATGACTCAAATCAAAGGTTCACGCGTTTTCAACATCTGTAATTACATTCATATTATAATTTATAAAGCTTCCTTATGAACACTGAATTTTACATTGTGTATAATGTAGTTTTATATTATTTCAGTTTGTATTTTTTTCTGTTTGCAATGTATGAGAGAACACTTTTGGTTTTTAAAAGTCTAGTTCTTACCTATTATAGCTAGAACACTGCCTATTTATAAACTGCTTAGCAGAGATCCAAATCAAGAGGAAAATTAACAAGTACTGATATACAGGATATTCATTTAACCATTAGGAACATGTGGATGTATAATCTCATATTTCCTGTACTTATGATGTTAATAACAACCACACATGCATCCACCCACACTCTCACACACCCAAACTCATAGGATAGAAAAGCCTTCATGGTATTATCATTTTCTTTCATTTCACTATCAATTTTAAAACACATTGGTTGAAACTATATATTGTAATTATATAACTTCCTAGTAAATCAGATATTTTATAAAATTGACTTGTTTCTGAGACTCTTAAGGAATTTCCATTTTGGCTCATTACATAATAGGCTGCTTTTTTTTTTTTTTTTTTTTTGTCATTTCTCTCAGGCAAATGAACCGAAGCCTAATACAGTATAGATTTTAGAGGACAGAATAGTCCTTAATGATTTTAAGACATTCATAATTATAGAAAATATTTCTTACATATTTTCATTACATTTAGGCTCTGTTGTTGGGTGCCATTGAACTGTGTCTGACTCATAGCGACCCTCATAGGGTTTTCAATGGCTGACTGTTTTGGGATTGCCTTAGGAGTGGATTGCCACATCCTTCTCCCATTTTTATGGTGCTGGGAGTTGAACTTGGGACCTCAGAGACTGCAGATCAGTGCTCTGCCAACTGAGCTAAATCCCAACCCCATTTAAGCTCTGTATTTCTGTTATTCTATCAGTACTGATGCATCATTTAGATTAAAAATTCAAATTTACTGTTGTTGTTGTTGTTAGGTGCCGTCGAGTCGGTATCCGACTCATAGCGACCCTCTGTACAACAGGGGAAACACTATTGTCAGTGCTTCTCTGCTGTGCATAGGGTTTTCAGTGGCAGATTGACTTTTGGGAGGGGGTTGCCAGGTCCTTCTCCCAAAAATTTACTGTAAAGACTATAATACACAAGATTATCAGTTTAGATAGTATCCTGGGGCTCAAGGAAAGTAAAACAAATTGGAAAACCTTATTAAGAGTATAATCAATCAGTCCGGGTGCAGTGGTGCATGCCTGCCTGTAATCCCAGTGGCTTGGGAGGCAGAGGCAGGAGGATCACAAGTTTGAGACCAGAGGAAATCTGCATTACTTAGCAAGGCCCTGTCTCAAAAAGTAAAAAAATGGGCTGAGGGTGCAGCTCAGTGGTCCAGCACTTGCAGAGCATGCAAGCGCAAAGCCCTGGGTTCAACCCCCAGTACCACACACACACACACACACACACACACACACAAAAAGAGTATAGTCAATCAGATAGCACTTGAAATAGTTTAAAAAAAAATCTGGATTTCTGCTTTTAAGATCATATCCTGAGCTGATGCATGTAGCTTTCCTCCCCTATCTCTCTCTCCTGTGGTCCACAGGAAGAACCAAGAATGCAAATAAATAAATAAATAGATAACAAAGAAAGAAAAGGAAACAATGAAACCACTCTTGGACTACCAGAGAAGAGGGGAAAGTTATCTCATATATATATATATATATATATATATATATATATATATATATATATGAGAAATATATATATATATATATATGAGAAATATATATATATATGAGATATATGAGATATATATATATATATGATATATCATATATATATATGAGAAATGTAGGAAATTGGCAGTGTGTGAAACAGGTACAAATTGAAGCAAAAACGAACCAGACCTGAATAAATATGATGTAATATACACAGACTTTTCAGAAATAAGTAGACGATCTCCTCAACTTATTCTGACAAAGCTAATGTTTTGGAGTGAGAGACTTTTAACAATCATGTACTGGAGGCCAAAAGGTGGGTGTCATTATTTTAGAAACTGCAAAAACAAACAAAAAACTGAAAGAATAATAGAAATTGCAGCAATGACCCACACAGTATGTTTCCTTAGGCTTTCCTTTGTATGGACAGTGTGTTAAATGAACTTAGAGGTCAAAGAGGAAACAAAAACCCAAAGGCTATTTAGAAATTATTAAAAATCAGACTCCATATATGAAAATCTGTGAGATGTAGGCAAAGCCACACTCAGGAAATAATTGAGGTCTTTTTAGTATTGAAGGAAGATTGAAAATAAATTAGCAAATGCATGTTTGTTGTTTAATGGTTTTGGGAATGCTGTGCTAAGAAGGATTCTGAACGTGAGTCTTACTGAACAGATTATCGTGGCCACAAATAAGTACCGACATTAGGGCTAAATGAACTTTTTAGATGAGCTCTGTAAAGCCAAAGGGTCAGATAATTCCTACACTGCTCCACAGCACAGAGTGATAGAAAGTTTTCCTGGTGACTTTTTGAGGCAAGTAATCTGATGAAGAAAGCATTCAAAAGAAAAATGAAAAGGAAATGTCAATCATAAAGGCGTAGAAACCTTAAGTAAAATACTTTCCAATAGGGTCCACCAGTAAATATTTTCAAGTAAGCAGCAACATTATTTTCACAGTGAAATATAAAATCCTTGGAATCTGCAAGTGATAAAAGGAGCTCCTTTTAATTTTTATGAGGAGAAATTAAAGACATTGTATTATAACTTACAGATAAGGTGGTGAATGCTATCTGCCTCGCTTTACCTATAGCAGCACCAGTAGCTATGGGGTGGAATTCACATTTGTGGCAGTGTAGGTGCTTGTTACCACAGGAAAAGCGAGGAATTAGTAGCTTCCAGACCCAAAATCTGAGAATGTGGTAGATGCTAAACTGGAAGGTGGCCCAGCACCTGTTTTTTATGTTTTTTTTTCCCCCAATGTTGTTAGGTGCCGTCAAGTTGTGTCCTACTCATAGCGACCCTCATAGGGTTTTCAATGGCTGATTGTTTTGGGATGCCTTGGGAGTGAGTCCTGTTTTTGTGGTGCTGGGAATCGAACTCAGGACCTCAGAGACTACAGAGTGGTGCTCTACCAACTGAGCTAAATCCTAGCCCTTTTTTCCAATATCAACATTTTTTCCTCTTAATGTTGTGAATCTGCTGTCTATATGCCTGCCATATTTTCTTGTGCTTTCATGAGGTAAGTGCAGTTATTCACCTCTGTCTCCACCTAGCACAGGCTTTTCCATAAAACAGGTGCAAGAAAATACTTGATTGAATTTAATCAAAGAAGCCCTGGTACAGTGAGACGTTCCCTGGTCTCAACAGAGACTTGGTTTCCACACTAGGCTGATGATAATGAGCTGCCTCTTGTCAGGTTGCTTCCTTCTCTGCCAGGCCAGGACTTCCTCTGTGGGGAGGCTCCCTGACACCCACTCTGCCTCGCTTCTGAATGAGGTCATTCTCCTGTGTTCCCCCACTACCCTCTGCTTCCCTCTCCTGGGCGTGGAGCCCTCCACTGTGTCTTCCAGGGAGACAGCGGGTCCTGTGAATTCAGACTCACTTTCCTCTCTACACATGCAGACCAACCCTTCTCAGGCACATAGCAAGTGCTAGCAAAATTTATTTATAGGAATGAGTTGTTTAACTTTTTTCTGAGGTTGTTTTTCCCATTAACAAGTGGGAAATTTTGATAATACATTATCTTGGGGCTTCCAAGAACCTTCTTTAGAAAAGAGGCTGGCTCTCCCTCCTTTAATTATAATGATAATTGACTTTATTACTGAGGACTTCCTGTATGTGCCAAATGCTGACCAGGTACTTATTTTATCATAGTCTAGCATCCTCATACCCTGTATTAGTTTTCTGTGACTGTGTGAAAAAAATTCCTGAGAAAATCACCTTAAAATGAGGAAAGATTTGTTTTGGCTCTGAGTTTCAGAGGTTTCATATATGGTCAATTGGCTGTGCTGTTTTTGGGCTTGTGGTGTCATGATACATCATGACAGAAACACGTGGCAGAGCACAGTTACTCACCTGGTAACATCTGGGAAGCAAAATGAAAGGAGGATCCAGGGTCCCCATATCCACTTCCAGAAAACACGCCCAGTGACCTAACTTCCTCCCACTTGGCTCCACCTCTTAAAGGTTCTGCCACCTCCCTCTAGTGCAACAGGCTGAAATCAAACCTTCAACACATGGTTTTTGGGGGACATTTAAGATCCAAACCATAACACCCTCCAACAAGATAGGTGCTATTATTCTCATTTTGTAAATTCTTGGAGAACTGAAGAAACTACCCCAAATCAATGGCAAGCAAGTCCATGGCAGAGCTGGGACTTGAGTTCTGAGTGTGTAATTCTTCATTTACAGAATTTAGCCACGACGCTCTTCTTTTTCCATACAGAGTTCCATTTGGCTTGCCATCTGTGGGTCTTCTCGTGGATATGTTGTTGTTTTGTTCAGTGCTGTCGAATTGAGTCTGACTCATGGTGACCCTCATAGGTCACTATAGGGTTTTCAGTGGCTGATTGTTTGGGGATTGCTTCAGGAGGGGATTGCCATGCCCTTCTCCCATTTTTTTGCAGTGCTGAGGATCGAACCTGAGTCCTCAGAGAGTGCAGAGCAGCACTCTACCAACTGAGCTAAACTCCAGCCCTAGTTAGTAATTAGGGAAGATAAAATAAATATGGATAATAGCATAATAAACATGCTAAAAGTAAAAGATTGGAATAGTGAATTCAGGAAAATTGTTATAGTCTTGGAATATATTTTTATATTTTTAAAAAACAAAATCTGAAAGTGATCTATGTTATGCCAATATTTTGCTTTATCCCTCCTAATCCTATGACGACTTCTTGTTAGGTATTGACGTCTGACTTGTAGTGACCCTACTTACAACAGTAGAAACAGTATTGTCAGTGCTTCTCTGCTGTTCGTAGGGTTTTCAGTGGCTGATTGTTTTTTGGGAGTGGGTTGCTGGGTCCTTCTCCCAAGCCTACAGCACCTGGTGTTCCCAGGCGGTCTCCCATCCAAGTACTGACTAGGTCTGATCTTGATTAGCTTCTAAGATCTGAGGGGGTCTTATTTCAGCAATATATTTAATTTATTGCTTATTGAAAATTGGTTTTTAACTATCATAAATCACATAGATCAGTTTCACATAGGTAAGGTTCTAAAAACATTTTTATTTAACTATTCTTAGTTTTCTGGTCAGTACAGTTTTTGTACTTTTCTCTTTGGGAAAAATAACACTTTGATCCTAAGCAGTTAATTAAAAAAAGAAACAAGTTAAAATAAAAATAAAAAACACCAGACAGGAAAGACAGCCTTGAGGCAATAGAAAACCGATCGTACACTAATTGCTTCTTATGCTCAAAATCATGTGTGATTGTCGGTTGGTCTCAAGGAGTTTTGTGTGTGTGATGTAGGAGAGAACAAAATCCTGTAAGTCTGTGTTTGGGGCTGATCCCCTTCTTTACGTCCGTGTATTTAGGAATGTAGTTTTCTGCAGAAAGATCCGTTATAAGTAACTACTGTAATGTCGTTTGTGGTAGGCAATTATTTGCAATGGAAAATTTCGGGAGCTTGCACTGATTTTATCCTATCGCTCATTTCATGTTTAGGCCAAATTTATTGCTTGAAAATCTTAGCGTACAAGCCTCTTTGAGGAAGCTCCTGAAATAAATCAAGGCTTTTTTTAGATCCACGTCCTTGCAGTGAGTGCTTATCAGAAGGACATTTTTGTGGGTCTTGGCACGTGAAACTTTCCTGATTTGCCTGACTGATTGTTTGAAGACAAAGTTAAGATTCAAGGTGAAGAAAAAAAAAAAATCTCTCTGAAGGCACTTGCATTTAATTTGAAGGTATAATAAAAATCTGTGGAAATAGCATGTCTTGATTTAAAGCCAAAAAATACCAGTGACTTTCTGAGACTAATTGATGGGCAGAGAAGAGAGTTTCTTTGGGAATGATGTTCCCATTTTGTAAGGAAAAACTGCCCATGCAGCAAAACATTTAATTCTGTCCAATAAGACTAAATGTGGTTTGAGTGTATTAATACCTTATCTATTTTATCAAAATACTTATTAGGTTTTGGTCACATATTTGATTCACTTACCTTTATTTAGCTGAATCACTCTAGCATAAGATTGCATATAATATCTGGCTAAATTTTCATTTTTTATTGTTTTTGTACATTATCTTTTATCTTTCAGACCATCAAAATATTATAGTTAAGAGAATTTAACTTGACCAAGTGAAAAAACATTAAGGATGTTTATCTTGAGTGTTTGTAGGGCATCTTAAAATATTTTAGATAAAATTATGTTTGCTATATCAGCAATTTAGGCATATACTATTGCAGTTGTTAATTAAGGCATTTACAGTATCAAAGAAATGATAATGTGATGTGTTTATGCAGGAGGTGATATGTTGTTGTTAGGTGTTGTGAAGTGTCCAACTCATAGTGACTCTAAGTACAATAGGCAAAACACAATTGTTAGTGCTTCTGTGCTATTGATAGGGATTTTTGGGAGTGGGTTGCCGGATCCTTCTCCCAAGGAGGTGCTATAAGGTTGGTGAAAGCATGAAGCTTGCATCTTTATTACTTATCATCTTTGATAACTCAGACAATATTTAGTTGGTATGGATTCATATTCCCTCAGTTGCAAAACAGTCTTTACTACAGATGGTACCTGTATTAGTTGTTGTTGTTGTTGTTGTTGTTGTTGTTAGGTGCCGTCGAGTCAGTATCTGACTCATAGCGACCCTCATAGGGTTTTCAATGGCTGACTGTTTCGGGATTGCCTTGGGAGTGGATAGCCAGGTCCTTCTCCCATTTTTGCGGTGCTGGGAATTGAACTCGGGACCTCAGAGACTGCAGCGCAGTGCTCTACCAACCGAGCTAAATCCCAGCCCCAGTTGTTGTTGTTAGGTGCCGTCAAGTCGGTATCTGACTCATAGCGACCCTTATAGGGTTTTCAATTGGTGACTGTTTCAGGATTGCCTTGGGAGTGGATTGCCAGGTCCTTCTCCCATTTTTGCGGTGCTGGGAATTGAACTCAGGACCTCAGAGACTGCAGCGCGGTGCTCTACCAACTGAGCTAAATCCCAGCCCACCTGTATTAGTAGGTGTCCATAAATGTTGATTTCTATTTTCTCGAGTACTTAACATATGCTTTATTCCTTTATACTTAGAAAAATGCTACATGAAATAGGAATCATAAATTCAAAGGAGTCGTATATATTGTTTATGCTATACCTGTTTAATGAAGGTGTTCTGGTTTTAGAATCAAGGAGTGAAGAATCCATTCTTCTAAAAATTCTTCTTTTTTCACTCTTCCTAATTAACTTTGGATTCTGTACAGTGCAGACGGATACTCTGGGCTGGCTGTACTCATTTGCCGTGTATCCTGATACAGGCCATGTGTGTGCATGCCGGGCATTCCACATGCCGGGTACAGGGAGTGGACCGTCCTGAATGAGCAGGCAGGTCTCCGCCTGCCAAGGAGACTCCTTGGAAGACAGACAGCTTCTGAATGGTATGACCGTGAGAGAGTTG